>JAVQKC010012558.1:0-11425 GCA_036025475.1 Philypnodon macrostomus
TTGCGGTCGTTTTAAATCCTTTTGGGGATTTAGGTGAGGGTTTTATTGTCCTGGAAGTGTATGGCACATGAAAGGGGAGTCCGTTTGAGCCAGACTCTTGGGCACCGGGGTAAGACCTCGTCACGGTCCGTGGTCCCATACCATGGGAAGGTTGGGGGTTTGGAGAGATATGTTTAAGGAGACATGTATGAGGTCCCCTGATACGCTACAATTTTCTGGAAGCCAAACTTGACGACAGTCCTTATTTAATTAGACCAAGCGACAGATACACATTATCGAGGAAGTAAATGTGGACTTTATGTATGTGATAAATTCTTTACTCAGCTTCTTGACATCAGGCCAATTGAAGCCAAGTATAAAATGGACTCGGGGAAGCTAAAATATTTTCATTCCAGAGTAGGGATGACAAGCTAATTAGACTTGAGTCATTGTCAATTCATTAAAGAGCACTTGGTTTCCAGTGGGCTCGTTTGTGTGTGTGGCTCCAGCTTAAGTGCATCATTCTATGGCGAGCAAACGGCGTGATGAAAGTGTCCATCAAAACAATGACTTGTGGGAACGGACTTCACTGCTCCAGGAAGGGGTTGGCGAACATATAAGACCACAATATAGATTTTATCATGATTTTAGTTTACGTTTTTGCCTTACACATAATTCTAGAGCTATCAGTGTCTTCATAAAACCTAATCTAATCCAGTCATAATACTTAAAGCGAGACACTATAAGCATTTTTGGTCAGTTTAGTCTTTTAACAGGGCATCTTTCACCTGGAAACAATGAAAATGTGTTAATATCATAGAGTGCATCATACACCTTTATGGTCAATTCTTATTTCAAAGCCTGTTTTCTGCATATTGTGACAAATGAGACAAACATCTTTACTTAAAGTAGCTCCTACAGAGGCCACATTTTTTAGACTTGTACTTAACAAGATTTTGAAACTTTTTAAAGAAGGATTTGTTTATATCTATGATGGATTTATTAAGGTTTTTACCCCCAAAAAACATGGTGAAATTTGATGTTCTACAGAATTTTTCTTTCTAACTTTTTCTTACATGTATTTCAGTAATCTACAGGAAAAGTTAAAATTGGTATTTCTAAATTTAAAATATTTTTTTTTACTAATATGAACACTGGCATTGTTACAGTAAAAATGACAGCAAGCAGAGCTTAAATGAATGCATGTAGCCTGTTCCAATCTTTTATCGCCTTATCGCTTTACCCTAGCTCCAGGCCACATAAACATACTCACACCACTGTTTAGTTGCAGCTCCATCTGTAATTATTTTTTCTCTTTAGCCACATTTGCTGAATTACAGTCATTTGTATGTTGTGACACATGGGAGAGGTGAACGTGCGGCCGCTTGATTTGACCAAAAAGAATAGGAGAGTTAATGTGAAAATAGAGCACTCAATGGATGGATAATGTTCTTTAACCTTTCCAATGTGCAGGATGGTTATGAATTTAACTGTAGGTTTATTAAATCTGCATGAGAAACTGTAATGACATAATGATTGTCATTTGTGAGCGGAAAATAATGTGAATGCTGAAGTAGAAGACAATATTATGAAAGGGGCTCAAACATTCAAAGGATTCAAAATATTATTAAAACAAAAAAGTACTTATACATACACTGTTGTCCTTAAAGTTGGAATATCTTTTTACCTCTTCTCATGAAATGATTGTGACAATGTGATTTATTCTTGATAGATAAAGTGCATATCTTTAGTCAGACTATCATCAGTCTGAAATGACACAAGAAACAATTGATTACATTTTGGAAGTGGATCCAGGTTTTTTATAAATAACTTTACGCAAAAACTGCTGAACAGATTTGGATGAAAATTTCAGGGAAGGTCAGGGATAACACAACGAACAATTGATTAGGTCTGGATCCAGGTTTTATTTGAAAGAATGGTATTTGTTAGCAACTTTACTCAAAAAGTACAGCATCGATTTGGATACAAAGACCAGTTGATTATATTCTGGGAGTGAGCCTTGGAAATGAGCTGCCTTGGTAGAGGAGTGCTTTCTAGTTTGTCTTGTTGTTGTTTTATTGTTCGTGCAAGGATCACTGTGCAGAAGTAAATTATACTCTTACAAAAAACAATGTTGAATGCTGTTTAATTTCCAACATACATAGATTTAGACATATTTGCCAATGTCTTCAGCCTCTTGTTTGAGGTAATCTGAGAACTGTTGTTGCTATCATAGTTGTTTTATGGTTTTAGCACACAGCATGTAGCACTATTACTATTTTGGTAAGTTGAGAGAAGGTGAATGTTTTCAGAAAACATCCACCCACACACTGCATTTCTAATAGTCTTGTAAATGTGGGCACAAACAAGGGATCTACACCTCAGAAAAATACTGAAAAATACTGAAAAAAAAAAAAAAAATATATATATATATATATAGCTTTTAACCACATTATAATGTTTAAATGTTTTGTAAAATGGTAAATTTGCAACAAAAAAAGCATAATGTAGAACCTTTAGGGTATTTTAATAATCAAAGGTATAGGGAACATGATACCATTAGTTTTGTAAAAGGATATTATAGATATCAATGATTGGGATTACATTTCCTGAAAAGGTCGTATCATTGGCTCCAACTGTCAAGCTGAAAGCACCATTAGTCCAGCTAATCAAAACTATTGATGACTGCTAGCCCAAGCCTGTATGATTCATGTTAATGAATTATGTCACAACAATCATATTTCATGAACTACAGCTTTAACGGATGGAAAGGCTTTTATTAATAGTCAATCCACGTGGCATATTTAAATGTACTCCATGTTTACTGGAGCATGGTGTGTGGTGTAGCAGTGAGGAGCATTAGCTGCATCAGAAGTTCACGAATACAAAATCATGTTTCAAGTTCAAATAAACCTTATTAAAGCACCATGATTAATAGTAAAGGCCTAGACCAGTGACCAACTTTTTAGATTTCAATTAATATATATAAATTGTAAAAAAAAATTAAAATAAAATCTGAGAGACACAACTGAATCAGGGAAAACTTCCCCTCCCGCCGTCGATCCTCGGACTCCTGTCTTCTCACTTCCATCACTAAATCCATGCACCGTACCTTGAGGGACAGGGCTTTCAACATCCCTGCCCCCACCCTCTGGAACACCTCTGTGTCTCAGACTCACTACAAACTTTCAAAAAACTGTTAAAAACTTCCCTCTTCTTCTTTAGACCTGATTTAGAACTTGTGTGGTCTGATTTAGACATGATTTATAAATTGTTTGATCCTGATTTAGAACTTGTTTGGTCTGATTTAGACCTGGCTTTGAACTTGTGTGGTCTGATTTAGACCTGGTTTTTAACTTTCTTAGTGGAGGTTTAGATTTAATTCAGTCCTTTTTCAGCCTTTGGTTTGACCTGTTTTTACCCTGGTGTAGAACTAATTCAGTCCTGGTTAAGTCTTTGTTTTGTTCTGGCTGATACCCATGCATCTCACTTGGTTAATTGTGGACTATAGGAATCTTATGCAGCTCTCTCACCCATGGCAGCCTCCCAGTGTTTGTGTTGATTTGCTACTTCCTTTGTGCAATTAACAGTTTGACACAGTGACCTTGGATGGTGAAGGAATGGGAGATGTGGAAGATAAGAAACACAGAAAGCAGCCAGTATAATCACTCCATAGCACAACACACAACACACTGCATAATGAGTGGAATACAACTTTAAGTTAAACGACTTGTGAACGTGTGAAAAATGTGTTGGAAATGGTTGATTATAATAATTCCCAATTTATTATGAAACTGCTGACTTTCCTATAGTTTATTTTTCTTGAGAGTTTCATTTTTATTCCCTACAAATCTATGGAGTAGGGGTAGGCAATATGATGAAACATATAATATCACAATTTTGAGGGTATTGCACCAGGAGGAAGTCTCTGTGAAAGAGAGGGTCACCAGATGAGTCGCCTGTGTAGAATATACAGATTACTCACGTCTGCCTTGCCAGGCTACGACCGCACTACCACTGAGCCACATCAAATATGCTTTTGAATGGCCTACAATAAAGTGCTTAAAAAGTGCTCGCTATTGTGTAATTTAATCAAAATGAGTTTCATCACAATGAATATTCTTACTTTCACATCACATTTACCTGACCTCTTTAGTTGTTGAAGCAGTTGTGTTTGTCATGTTGGCCAAATTAGCAAACCATGCATGACTTTCTGCTGGGAGTAAGTGAACAGTATGTTCTTGACTGTTTTGTACTAAATCCACTAATACCACAGAGAAATAGGATAGAGAATGAAATAAAAGGATGTTTTTTTTTCACTGTATAAAGCAAACACAAGTCTTGACCTATGTGATGCTTCAAGTTATTAAAAACGAATGGACTAAAGCAGTTATCAGACACAGATAAGGGCCTATATGATCTTACATTTTCTTTCTAGAAATTGCTATTCAGGTTTGTAAGTCATATGGACCAACACTAACTGAGACCAAAATGAAAAGAAATTCTGCACTGGACCTAGGACTACCTTTGTTACCATAAGGTTTAACATGTAAATATTCATTCTTACTAAGTTATTTCATTACAAACTGTGAATGCAAAAGAATATGGTAGCTGCCTGCATGTCTATGGTATCATTCAATAATTGACTTTTAAAGAGAATAGCTTCAGGGCCCCCTGTTTATTTCAAATGTTCTGTGTGCATATTAAGATTTGAGTGAGACATAATTGTTGCAGCTCATATGCTTGATCCTGAGCTAATTAGGTTTCCACATTGGTTTCTGCTAAAAGAACTGAAAGCGCAATATACCGTACCTATCAACTTTCAATTAAGTTATACTGTTTAGCCACTAATAGAAACACAAATGAAGCTGTTATTTTTTGCATGTGGTTACTTTTATTAACAAAGAATATTCACCTTACTGTGTTACTTACTGTGATTTGAACACACTTTATCCAGCAATGAGGATTGAGCCTAATCTTTTATTCATTTTTATTATTATTAAAATTATTTTTATTAATATTTTTATTATTATAATAAATCGTATTATTACAATTATGCGTCTATTTTTGTTCTACCATCTGATTAATCTATTGTATAAAAGTTTGAAGTAACCCATCCCATGTCCAAAATCTGTCTCCATTCTCTTAGTGTCCATCTAATAGGAATTTTTCTCTTTGTAACGATCTATTTCACACATTTCTACAGGGAAGACATATGAGACAGTTGGGTAAAGTGTCGGGTGGGAATTTAAACCAGCGACCCTCCCATTGCTCGGTGAACTTTTACCCACTGCACCACTGCTATCATATTTGGGCGGCAGTAGTGCAGTGGGTAGGCGCTCGCCCTTCAACCAGAGGGTTGGTGGTTTGAGTCCCCATCCAAGCACACGCTGTCGTTGTGTCCCTGGGCAAGACAGGGACACAACGACCTAGGCAACCCACATTGCCTAGGTTGCCATTGTAAATGAGAATTGGTTCTCATTTGGCTTACCTGGTTAAATAAAGAATTAAAAAAAATAATATTTAGAATATAAAGAAATAGTCCTGCCTCTTAGCAATGAACATGCTTGTATAGATTAACTGGTGGCTTTAAAATGCTCTTACTAAATGAATGTGAGAGTGAAGTGTCAGCCCTGCTAACTGGCCGCTGTTATGGTAAGGCACATAGTACATGGTATATACTCCAGCCACCAACAAGCTCTAACTTTGACATTTTTATATTTTAGGAAATATTATAATGTTATGTGGCTTTACATTTTTTTTGTATTAAAAACTAGAGCTGGGACTTTAATTATGATCAATTAGGGTAATTACAGAGAAATGAATGCTTTAAAATATTTGGCACTTCACTTTTGACACAGGGCCTTTCTCAATTCCTTAATTTCTGGCTCAACACTGATCTTGGCAATTGACACCAGCCACACCACCTGCACGGCAAAGAGCACACCTCTATTTCTCCACGGCACCAGCAGTCAGCTCAGCGAGCCTCAGTCCACCCGCCAACACCATCAAACACACACTACAATCAACAATATATGCACCAATTCTCTGAGCGCCCTTTAGGTTCTCCCCCTGGTACTTTGTGCCCAACACGTCCTACATATGTCCTCCTCTGTACACCCTGTAGCATCTCTACATGGCATTGCACCATCAGTGAAGCAACCTGCATTGTTTTACAATCTCCCTCTCTCTCATGCCGTGTACCGAGCACTTGTTATGCGCTGGTCAGAAGAGTAATGTCTGAGCTAAACTCAAACAGAAACAGATCTAAACTAATTCCACAGTGTGTATCACCAGAGACAGGCATATAGACAGTAGTCTCTTCAATATAAGTGAGCAGAACAACTGTATTTGGCCTGTTGATTCTGCAGATGCACATGTAATGGTAAAATTATGACGTAACTCCAGTTCTAATAGGCTATAGGTATTATAGGCTACATAAAATGAGTGATGTAACCTGTTGTTATGTTATTTGAAGCTGTTCCCTGTTAAAGGCATGTCTAAGTTGATTTAGCACAGTGGTTCTCAAATGGTGGGCCAGGGCCAAAAATGGGGTCACAGAGATTCTGGTTTAGACATTAAAAAGGTCCCAGAGCTTGCACAGTTCCCAGTTACAATGTGATTAATCACAATTTATTAATAACAAATTCTGAAATTAATTAGGTAACTAATTTTAATGTACGTGTTGCAGCTGAACACCATCTGTCTGTCTATCTACCTATTGTGAATTAGCAGTTGGAATGAATAAATGACTGAATGAACACAATGCAAAGGCACACAGCTTGCATTTTCTTTTATATATTCTCCAAGTTCATATCTTTTCCTTTGAATTAAATCTATATGGGCACAAAAAACCCACCTTGATGACATTTTACATTTTGTGTGGAGGCAGCCGTGGGGCAACAGGTCAGCAGCTGTTGTATGAAACCAAAGGTAATACCTCCTGATAGTTGTAATAATAATCTGCCTCACCAGTAAACCGCAGTAAAGGCTAGCACATCCACAACCACTGACAAGGGTGCGCTGTCTCTCACAACACCCCACTATCTTAACAGTAACAGTGAATAATTCAAAGGCGGCCATATGCGGCATGATTTTACAGCCCGCGTATGATTAGCTTAAAAAAGGTCAGTTGCAATATCACAGTAGAAAAGTGTAAGGTCGAAAGTGCGCTGCAGAGATGAGACTTCTGAGGAATACATTATCACACAGGCAGTTAGGAAAGTACTGTGAGGGTGCATGAATTATTCGGCGCAGGTTGCTAAGGCAGGTGGTATGATGAAAAATAGGGACATTTGAGAGAAACCACGGCACTGCTGCAAAGACCCTACTAAGTTATGCACCGGTGGAAAGAACCTGGGCAGAGTGCGATTCATTGTAGGTAAAAGGAAGCAAAATTAACACGTACAGAAACTGAAAGAACAAAAATTTTAAATGTTGATGAAAAAAAAGATGATATAAGTCTTCAGGCCACATGAAATCTTTTTGCAATTGTTCAGTTGACAAACTGTCTCAATCGGAGTATACAGAATTCCAGCCTCGGCCAGTGGTGCAATGGTAAAGCCAAAAAAAATCTTCTAGTTCATGATCCAATTCCACAGAGCCCTTACATTTCTCAATGGATACATCCCACTAAATTATCCCTTGTGTCTCAAATTACTGGTAAATCTGGCTCTTGGTCAGACTTTATCTGAAACCTTTTTCATTGGATTGATACAGTTTAATTTCTCTTGCTAACAAAAAAAAAAAAACGTTAACAATGAGTGAAAACAATACCTTCTTGAAGGGTGCTATTAGACTAAGGTTTGAACCAGGTTAAAAAGACCAAGGTCCTTTAGTATTTCAGGAACATTCTGTAATTTCACCCATAAGTGAAATACCCCAAATTGCAGCATTTTGCTTGGACAAAAACCATTACTGAGAACCTTCACAGACATTTTACTTCACTATCAAATTCTAACGTATTTACAGTATATGTATCTCATGAGCATGTGGGAGGTTGGCTGAAATATAGTGCTGCTTGCTTTATGTAGTGCTGATAAATATTGAGACCTCCACACCTCATCTATTATCCCAAAGTGACAAGCGACCTAAAGACTGTGACTTCCGCATGTGTGTGATATAATTAACCCCCTAAAGCAGCAGATGGAGCTAGACATTGAACAAAGATAAAAGGAAGTAACGTAATGTAAATCCCAGCTAAGCTATGGCTAAGCTAGCCCTGTCACAGCTCCTATTAGTGGACATTTTATTCAATTTCCATTCAATGTGTTAGTTGGCCAGTACTTATAGTGTTGATTGAACCCTTTGATGTTTGAAGTTTTGTCCATTTAGCATACTTTTGTTGGCATATCGCTCTATTGTTGTGGTTTTTGGCTCTTGTCACTTCCACTCTACATCCCGTGAGCTGATTGGCGTGGCAGCCATAGTGCTAGGCTAATCAGAGAGCTCTCTGTGTGTAGTAACCAAAGACGATGATTCAACATGCTCAATCGCCCAAAACATGGTCCAACAGCCTCTGTCATCAAGCAGTGGCGCATATACCTAAAAAAAAAAGAGATCTGGAAAAAAACAGTCCTACAATTTCAGACAGGCGATGGTCGCTTCGATGTATGGACAGCTTTACAAACACACATATAGCGCAGACAACATCAAGCCATTTTGATGCAGAAAAAGAAGTGGACTAGAGGTGGATCGGGTCAGCAGATGATGATAGGCTTGTTACACACTGTGACGGGCGGCTGAGAGAAAAACAGGCACATTTCACACTGTGCTATTGTTGAAGATAGCAAAAAATAAATAAAAATAAGTTGTAACATGAAATGGTGATGGCTATCCAAACTGGAGATAGGGTCAAGTGCAGCAGGACAGATTAAGAGGGCCGACTGGAGTGCTCTGGGATCAAAGGATATTAGAGGGGCCGCGGGGGAGAGAGGCATGGACAAATGAGAATCACACCATCTTCAGCCAATCCACTAAAAAGACGGGGTCAAGAGTGTTCACAGAAGAGGAGTGATAACACAGAATCCAAAATCAGAATTCTGACTAGAATAAATACTGACTGTTTTCTATCTTGCAATCACAGTTACTGTCTTTGTAGTCTGTGTATTTCAATGAGTGTAATGAGCAAAAATGTCAAACCCTGGTGATAACAGTGAAACTTATTGATATCCATATTATTTGGGCAAAGATACCCTCCTGATTCAACACTCATGTGCACAACTGTAAATAATATAAAATACATTAATAAATATAAATATAAAATAATAAAAAAATGCTTCACATCAGTATTTCCATTTTTATAAACAGTAGGCCTATTTTGGACTTCACATTTGTATTTTTTAACCCTTTAGACCTAGACCAAATTCTAGTCATTTGTTTGACCCCTGCTTTAAAATGACAAGCCTAAATTAAATACAGTGTGACTACAATAATTTGATCTACAGAATAAGCCTGATGTCTATAAAAAACAGCAAATCTGTGGGATTTCTACACAGGTGTAATCATCAGTATAGATGTTACTGAGTCTGATTTTTTTTTTAAGTGAAAACATAATAAATTCAAAGATACATTTTTGCCTAATAAATAATTAATATTATAGAATAAATTTCATCTTCCTAATCATGCAGTTAGAGCCAAAACCTAGTTTAATTCCACAACACAACATCTGAACACTACAAATTGTATGCTGATGAAGTGAAATAGAGAAAAGTTTGAGATGTTTTAGTAGGACAAATATTTAGGAAAAATTGTGGTTGTGTGTCTATTGATTGTCTATTTTTTAAGTTATTGCTTGCTCCCATCTGTTTCTGTACAGTGTACAGTGTTCTCTGGCAATATTGTTGTTTTTTAGGGCTATACAATTAACATTGAAGAGGCCAGGAGTTATGACGATGAGAATCCAAATCATAGCATTCGTAGTCAGGGGTGAGCTGAGCAGAGCTGATCCTCTGTGGGCCACAGGGAGAAAAAGGAGCAGTGAGCTAAGCCTGCTGCTGCTTTATGCCAAAGTGATTTATGTGGATGTAGGAGCGAGAAAATGTCCCAACAACACGAGAGCACGTTCCCGATGAACTTAGTCGTCCGCTGACTGATAGTCGCCTCCTCGGCCAGACACTGATTGGAGATGACACGGCACAGACGATAAGGCCCAAGAGGAGGCGTTTTCCACTGAGATAGCTTAAGAAACAAAATGGAGGAGAGGGGTATCGGACAGGAGTGGGGAAAGTCAGGGATATTTTTACAGAGGAGATCCTGGATGGAACTGTCGCTGAGGGAAGCTGTTATCATGTGCAGTAATGTTTCCACAAATACACACGACATCAAATCAAATGTACTTCAAGCATTCAAATATATGTTTCCAGAGAGTCATGAAGTACTAAATCTGAACTCAATATAAAGTACTGCAACCAGGGCTTAACATTATCATATTCTTCACAAGTTACTAGCCACACTTTATTATTGATTTTGAATTAATAGTATGTGTTCTAAATTAGTTTATTAGCTGGATAAAGTCAGGCTTAATTAGTTCATTCAAGGTATGTCTAAAATCCCAATGGGCAAAGGGGCTAGTGACAGTGGCCCTCATGTATCAAAGTTGCGAACAAACTTGCGCAGATCTGTGTGTAAAAAATTAATATGCTGCTCTCACCGTGGGATTTATGAATGTGTGTGTACCATGGAAATCCAGTTGTATGCACAACCTGCTGTTGGTAAATGCGGTGGTTGAAAACAAGTGAAATTCGAAAGAATGAAACGCCCCTAAATATTCAAGGTTCAGAAGGCCTCACCCTCAGACATTACGGCAGGTAGTGACGAAATATGGCAAGAAATACATATTTGTAGCATTGGAGATTTTTGCTGATTAAAATATTTTGGTTTCACTACCACTACCAAACCATGGCTTACATTTTAAAATTACGAGCTGATTGTTTTGGGGGGAAAAATAACCTATGTTTTATGTTTATTATATAAACGTGACATCAGCTTTTTGGCAAACTGTTTGACACATTTAAAACTAGAGGTGAGTAGTCAGAAGACAGTCCCAGACCAGGGACCTCTGCGCACTGGGTCAGCTTGTTGAATGAGTACCCCCTGACTCAAATCTGGTGGAGTGAGCCGCGGACATGGCCTTTGTTGGAGGAGGATGCGCTGGCTCTGGCGGAGCGAGCCACCCCGGACCAAAAACATTTGCTGTGCATTTACTTGAGGAACAGGGATAATATGGCCAGCTACAAGGTGACATACTCCCAACCTGTAATCTACCCTGTAATGCTTTGTGGGCTTTATAAACCATAACCTGTGCATTCCCATGACAAGGCTATAACGACGGTGAAGGTTGTCATTCATCCAGGTAGAGGTCATTCTGAAAGTTGAAAAAGGGGCATCTGGACAAGGTTTTGATTGTTGAAAAGCTTTCATCTGCCAATCCAGCAGACTTCTTCAG
>JAVQKC010012594.1:0-10588 GCA_036025475.1 Philypnodon macrostomus
TGCCATAGAAGTTAGAGTGTTGTGCCATAGAAGTTAGAGAGTTGTGCCATAGAAGTTAGAGAGTTGTGCCATAGAAGTTAGAGAGTTGTGCCATAGAAATTAGAGAGTTGTGCCATAGAAGTTAGAGAGTTGTGCCATAGAAGTTAGAGAGTTGTGCCATAGAAGTTAGAGAGATGTGCCATAGAAGTTAGAGAGTTGTGCCATAGAAGTTAGAGAGTTGTGCCATAGAAGTTAGAGTTGTGCCACCGGATGTCCATAAAATTTGAAACAATGCATCAAAATAGTTCGCATTGCCGGCAGTAAGTCAGACCTGTTCCCGGTGCATGTTGGCCTCCGACAGGGCTGCCCTTTGTCACCGGTTCTGTTCATAGTTTTTATGGACAGGCGCAGCCGGGGGCCGGAGGGTATTCTGTTTGGGAACCACAGGATTTCGTCTCTGCTTTTTGCGGACGATGTTGTCCTGTTGGCTTCTTCAAACCAGGATTTTCAGCATGCACTGGGGCAGTTTGCAGCCGAGTGTGAAGCGGCTGGGATGAGAATCAGCACCTCCAAATATGAGGCCATGGTTTTCGACCGGAAAAGGGTGGCTTGCCCTCTCCAGGTTGGAGGAGAGTCCCTGCCCCAAGTGGAGTGTTATTCCTCTGTGTGACCCTGCTTGGACTGCTGCCTCCACGACCCGGCCCCGGATAAGCGGAAGAAGATGGATGGATAGTTCCACCTTAGCACAATTCTCAATGCAGTTGAATGGTACTTTTAGCTTGAGCTTCTGGAACAAATGAGTTCAAGAAAGTGCTGTTTAAAATCTGTCCCATTGTTGCCAATGGAGTTGTCATAACTCTGCTTATCTCTATGGCTCGGATTTTAAAGGGTCTATTAACCATAAAACCTCCAAAACTTTACACGTATTATTCTATTTATTATTTACAACACTTGAATTATGGCCGTTTTCTTCCGTCTTCATTATAATCACTTCAAAGTCATTAGTCTGTCTCCCTCTTATTTTGAACGTTTTTTAATTAAGCCTAATCTCATTTAGATAATGTTTTACTGCTGGAATGAGGATGTCTTTACATGGACTAATAGATTTAAATGCCTATGGGTAAACGGTCTGTAACATGTGAGGATGTAGACAACATATAGTGTTGTGATACATACAACAGGTCACTTCATCTCAACAAACCTTTTCGGTGAATTGACTTGTTTATGTGTACGGAAATAGTTTTCAGCTTCTTCTATCCTAACAGCTCCTTCTAAAGGGGTGGGTAACATCACAGCAGAGAAAGTTGGATTACTGACGTTGCTAATTAGCCGCCTAGAATATATGTAAACGTTTTATCCAATTAGCCCTTGGAAGTTTAGAGTGGTAAAAAAACAATTGGAATAGCCTTGATGTTGAAATTCCAACTGAGAAACGCAGAGCAAATCGAATTGACTGTGCCCTACACTATCAGAAAAAAATCTAGAGATATTTACCTAGCATACATTTGTGTTATTTTTTGATCAGCCTTCAATTACTGACTAACGACTGAACATGTTAACTCGAAAATAATATCATTTCGAAGTCCAAACTCTACTACAACTGGAACACAGTTTTATTCTGACTGACTCATTCACAGCACTGACCAAAAGTAAAGTTATCTAACACAAACATAACGTGTGAGATCCATGTTTGAAGTCAAATTTGGTCAGGTCTGGGCCTAACTTTGGAGTGAATGGTCATTATGTAACCTGGTAACTCTTTGGTGTGGGTTTGTAGTGTATTGGTGTGGTGTGAAGTGGGAATGCAGGCCAGGAGAGCAGGAGCACCAAACCCCCAATATAATCTGGACACTTTTGTTTTCTTTGCATTGTTCACGCTCGTCCTCTGTGTTACATTGTGCCCAGGGACATACAAACACTTTATAGTTAATGCCACTTTGGGAATGTTATTGAAATATCCATACTTACCTTAGCTTGTAAGCCTGACTTTATGTGATTACTTGCTGATGTCTCTGTCTTTGTCCTCAGTGTCACACTGTGCCCAGGGTGTGCTGGAGAGGAGAGCTGTGGCCTTGCCCCAAAAGGAGGAAACAGAACGGATCTGGAGAGAAGAGTCAGCTGCAGTCAATGCACCATAATCAGCCCAATAACCCTGCTAACTGACTTTGCCACACTTTGGAAGACAATTCCCCCCCTCCCCAAGCTGCTTTTAACAGCACCGTGTAGAGATGATCAGATGAGACAATCACAGGTCAATGGAGCAACAGAAAGCTTAATGGCTAATCTTCACACATGTGAGAATAAATGGTAAATATACTCTCTCAAACAAATCTAGTGATTTTTTGTTTTGTTTTATGTCAATGTCGTAAAACCCCAATGATGACACTTTCGCCGCAGATTCTACCACTAAATGAACCTTGCCTCAAGCTCAACCAAAAAGAATAGGCCTTTAACATGTTGTGATTTAGCGAACAGAATGCCTTATTTCTTATGTATGCTCAAATGTGTGCAGCCTGCCAAGTGTCCGAGTGGCTAATTAAATGAACTAGAGATTTAACAAGCCAAGCACAGGTTTGGTCACATTGCTACAAATTAATCCCTGACCTGATTTGCATTCATTCAAATTCACACAGTCATCAGCATCAGTGGGCTAGTGTTGAACTAGTTACATTTACTCTTTCTCAGTTAGTTAGTAGATTACTTCTATTTGCATAATAATATATTTTGATGTATCTTTGTGTGGTTGACTGGTTTAGGGTTGTTTGTTTAGATTAGATTAAAAAATATTGGAATTCGAACATTATTTCTTCACACACGTTTACCAAGTTATGTTCAAATAGTTACTCAATTACCCATTATTTTGAAGTAACCTGAGTACAATTTCTAACTACTCTGCTCAGGCCCCGGTCATCAGAGGCCATTGTCTTACTGCATGGAAAGGACTTCCAGAGACTTCCCAAAGAGGCCCTTTTTAGACCCTTTAATCATCAGCTCTTGGCTCAGGTCCATGGCGGGAACATGCAGCACAGGATGGCCGCGTGCCCTCTCTCTCAGCTGCTGCTAAGCTTACCCCCTTACACCGGCCTGCTGCCAGCCCAGACCTGAACTCAGAGCTCCCTGAATGTGTGGTCCGGCCTGTCCCTCCTCTGGGTCTCTCCTGCCCCCTAAAGCTCACAGCAGGACTGTCAGGCTAACTCCTAAACCGTCGCTATGGGCTTATATTCACATTATTGACCTGTTATTATTTTTCTAATATTCTGAAGCCAAACAAATATTTTTTTTCATTATGTGTAGCCTATATTTAACATCGGGTTTGCAAACAGCCAGAGAAAGAACAGCCAGCAGACATCAGGGTCAATGGCCAAAAAGAAGAGTTTTATCACATTTGATGATTTCTTGGTTAGTTTAAATAACATGGTCTTAGCTGAGAGCAACAATAATGAAATTTTATATTGGCTGGTATAGAAATAAAAACATATAACACACTTTACTACAATAGAAATGGCATCAAATTATATAGTGGTTTTAAACATGACTCTATATATAGGCAAAATAATATAATGTACACATTCTAGGCAAGGTGAAGTGGTACATCAGTATACACAGGTTGCCTCCAGTCAAAATAATTGTTCTTATGCGCATTTAGTTCATGCTCTATTGTTATCTATTCAACTTCATCAGGCTGTACAAGTATGCATGTATGTATGAGATCCCTCAGCATTAACTGTGGCCATTTCTACCTAAATATGTTCTGACTGTGGTCTTTCTGCTTGTTGCATGGATGCCATCAGTTGATAGCAGAGGGCGAAACACTGTTTGGCAAATCATATATCCCCATGTCATTTTGTTTTAGATCTGTGCCTCTTTGAACCTTCTTGTTTCACGGGCATTCCAGTCCCAATAGGAGCTGTCACTTTGCATGGACAGTGTGTGTGGCTATAGGCGGCGTCCACTTTTCCGTCCAGTGTCCACTTGAATGGGAAGACAATGAGACCCCCAGTGGTTCCATCTGATAACCATTGATTCGCTTTGGCAAGGGGGACAGGGGAATATGAAGCACCAATACAAAACCCCAAGGAGGGACCGGCGAAAGGAGAGCAGAGGTCAAGCCCCTGCGAGTGCCCGGCTAACAGGACAGTCGGCTCGTTTAGGGTCCTCCAATGGGGAGAAGCATGCGACAATAGAGTAAAAAGCAACCATCTCAAAACCATTACATTCTGAGGAAGCGATGGCCGTGAATGATGACAGAGGCTTGAATAGGGGGCTCTTGAAGTGAGAGGTACGCTTATTTAATGACCATAGATGCTTTATTATGGCAGGCCCCGTGAGGTTTAGATGAGGGAGGTGGTCAAATATTCTTTTCTTTTTTGAATTATGGGGACAATTCTAGATGTTCCGGTTCCAAAGAAGACCCCCACAGCGAAAGGGGACAGAGTGACACCAGCCGCTGTTTGGAATTACTGTTTGCGTAACATCAAGGGGATTTTATGATTGATGGGGTTTTGAGAGAACAAGAGGAGATGGTCAGGCAGTTCATGGCCCAAAAGTGTGCAAGCTCAGAATGAAGGCGGTCTGGTTGGTGTGAGCTGTTCGACTTTGTCAAACTTTTGTAAAAGTGTTAATGATAGTGACAACCCCGTTTTATCACTCCTCACAGCAATGTGAAGGACAAAAGCAGTGTCACATTGTATATAAATTCTACACATAAAATTGACCATATGCCGGATCGAAGATTATACCTCGATACAACATTAGGTGACTGTTCACTAGCACTCCTGTGGGATGATGCTCACAATGATTGAAAAGGCACCATACATCTCAGCCTATTTTTAATGCATAGATAAAACAAGGAGAGAGAATGGTGAAGTATACACCACGGGGCTGTAAAGTTAAAGGTGTAGTTCGTAACTTTCTTAAAATAAAAAAATTGTAAGGCTTTATCTGACCGTGTGATATGATGTAATGTAAAGTAGGTAATCTGTCAAAATAGGATTTTACTTTGGACCCTCCCCTGGCCTCTACCGCAACATCAGATCAGACTTTGTAGGTTATCATGTTAACCAATAGTAGTGGAGTTTTCTTTAGTCCCTCCCCTGGCCTCTACAGCAACATCAGATCCGACTTTCAGACCTTAAAGAGTCAGGCTTTAGATTACGTAACATAGGACTTTGCTAACATTATATTATATCACTGTCAATACACAAACCCACCAGTTCAAATGTGGAATATATCAAACTAATAATTATCATTCAAGATAAGGTACTCCTGACTTTTTGCTGTGGTTTGATATTTCCTTGTAGATAGGAAACAGATTGTGAAAGTGAACCGGTCTGCCCCATCTAAGGCCCATAGATGCTGGGATAGTATCCCAGCATCTATGGGCCTTAGATGGGGCAGACCCTGGACAATGGTGAATTAGTCACACAGATGACAGAGACAATCCACTTTGTACATGGAGGCACTACACAGAACCATTGAAGTCAGCTTGAGAATTGAACCCACACCCTCTTTGCTCAGAAGTTTCTTCACACCACATTCTCCATAGTTCTGGTGTAGACCTTACTTAAACTCATATGCCTGATTTAGATCCGGTTTAGTCCTAATTTAAGGCCGTTTTAATCCAATAAAATGGTATTTGGTGTGAAAGGTTTGACAACCACTGCACTGAATCATCTTTAAGCTTGAAGTCTGTGTCGACCCTTTGCTTAAAAAAAACAGAAGCGTGTCTAGACTGTTATTACGTTGTCTAAAACATTGTGATTTAAGGATGGCGGCCACACATTTAAAGAGCTCTTCATCTAAAACTCTTCACAGCTGTCTGTACTGAGCGGTTAGGGGGATCCCACTTACTTTTTTACATGAAGACTGGACAAAAATAGACAGAGGAATTGCTTGCAGGACAATGTCACACTTCTGTCAGGCTCACATCAGTGACAAACTTTGACCACAGATAAGGAATCCAGTCTCGTGGCCGCCAGTACCACACTTACATTTACTCTGGCATATTCATAGATTAGGGTTGTTATAATGTATAGAATTTGTGTAAAAATGAAAAAATATGACAATGCATGATGTGGTTATTGTTGTTGTTTCTTAGCAAGGAGGTTTTGGGTTTGATTCTTGGAGTCTGCATCTATTTGAGTCCTTGTCTCAGGCCTATTACTAAGTGGCCATTGTCCAGGTTGTACGCCGCCTAAAGCCCATAAATGCATAGACAGCATGCATGCAGCGGATTGGCTTAAGCTTATATGTGCTGCTGAATTTTTACCAATTAAATTCCTAATCTTTTTTTACCACTATAGAGATAATAAACATTTTCTGTACTCTACTAAATCTGCTGATACTTTAAAACAAACAAAAATACTATAAAAATATTATACTCCGAGACCCTCTGTGGGCTGCATTTTAAGGGTTTTTGTTTAGAGACAGGGTCACTTTTTTAAACCAATCACATGCTTCCACAGTACAGGAGCACTCAGATCGATACAGCCTTATTCACAACTTTTTAACCACTGCAGACCACTCTAATACTTTCTGGTTTGTTTGAGAGCGTGTCAAAGTGTCGTGAGGAAGTGCGGCACATCATTCAAACTTTCAAACTTTATCAACTTTTTTGTATTTCTCTAGTACATTTTATACCCATACGAATATATTTTTTCCTTTTAGTTCTCCCCAACAATACAATAAAACATCTGCCCCTATCCACAGTGCATGTCTATGAATGCTTATATGCTCTGTTCATCCTCTTGTTGAAACTGCTTCTGAGACACAGAAAAGTGCGGATCATCAGTTGGCATGAGGATTTATCTGATCAAAGCTGCAGCTCTCAACCTTTCACCAGGGGAGCACTGTCTGCATGCATGGATCCAGACTGCTGACTGAGTTATACAGGCTATACACTGGGGGATCCACTCTGAGTGTTAGCTATTATAGCACAGCGCATACTAATACGTTAGTGGTGATATGCTAATGAGGATTCTCACTTCGGAGCAGGGCTTTAGTCAGGTTTGACCTCTGGGATCAATGATAAGTCCGAATGATTGATGACAGAAGAAGTCTCAAAGTTATCTGAATGCTGCTGCGGTGCATAAAGATCATTATTTTATGTCAATAAGTTATAACAATTGAATGCAATGGAGGACTTCTTCTCAGATTGTCCATTTGTGTGCTATTGTTTGATAAAGAGAATACGTTTAGTGCAATCTGTTATGTAGGGATGCACAGGTATATCGGCTCAACATCGGTATCGGGCGATATTTACAATTTTAACTAATATTGGTATCGGCCTGTACAGATGGATGATGAGCTGTTGTTCTTAAAGGATAACTTCTGATATTTAGGGTCAGAAACAGCCAGAGAAATAAAAGACCGTTGGAAATGTCTAACTTTATGGATTAATAAATACATATTTATATGTAGAGTTCTTAGTTTTGAGAAAGATAACCTACTGAAACATGATTACAAAATATCGGTATCGGCCAAATTGGTAAGTGAAATATCGGAATCGGCCATATTGGTAATGGAAATATTGGCATCGGAATCTGCCATATTGGTAATTGAAATATTGGCATCGGAATCAGCCTTATTGGTAATAGAAATATTGGCATCAGAATCGGCCATATTGGTAATTGAAATATCGGAATCGGCCATATTGGTAATTGAAATATCAGCATCGGTATCGGCCAAGAAATTTCATATTGGCACATCCCTAGTAGTTGCCTATTATATCAGGTTTAATAGGATCATCATTTCTTAGCAATTTTGTCTGCTAAACATAAAACATTGGTAGTTCTAGTTTAGGGGTAAATTCTCTATCCATTGAGTTACAAAGCTCCTATATCTCGAAAACCTTACTAACCTCTAGTGGCTGAAGTTGTAGCATCTTTGGTCCTGTCTTGCAATGGTACCAAAAGCCAGATTGCTGTACATCAGTGTTAACAGCTAATAGAAAAGCCATTGATATATTCATATGTTAAAAGTCCCTAAAAAAGTCTAGATGACCTCATATGTTTTAGTTTTTTTTTAATAATCGGGGATATTCTAGTTCAGGGGGAAATGCTATAAGTCACCAAACCCATTTTATACTGTATATCACAATGTAAAAGTTAAGTACGTAAATTCACAGTATGCTTTTTTTTACTGGCCTCAAGAGGTCGGAGTTGGAGAATTTGGTAAAAACTTAAACAATATGCTATTATATGCTAACACTATGCATCTTTCTGAATGCAAGACACGTGACACTATTCTGGTAAGTTACATGCTTTGCCAAGAAGTAATTAGTAACTGTACTTTACAAAAGACTTTTCAAAAACTGCTGTATTTTGGGTCACTTTTTATTTCATTGTTTGTTCATTAAATTTGGAATTTTCTTTTTTGTCCCGCTCAGTGCAGCATACGTAATGTAATTCTCCACATTAGTGTCCAAAGTCATGGCCTTTAAAACGTTCTCCCTTGTCCTGCTTTAGAATTGTCTGTAATTAAACTGGACTGATGCACAATTAGTCTCGTCTAATTTCCACGACGACACTAGTCTGATTGCGACCTTTGAACCCGGGGGGGCATGACACCAGTCTGACCCGGGGGGGCTTAAGAGCGAGACGCCTGTGTCAGGGTCAGGGGTGGATGTTCACAGCTCAGATAGGCCGCTCTGCTGGTCTTGTTTGTGACAGACACATTCAGTTTAGTTGACACTTAATGTTTTTTAATTAGCGTCAAAGGAAGAGGAAGGCCTTTAGGACAGACATAGAAACAGATCAGTGGAGTTTAACAAAGGCTTGGAGAAATCTGGCTTGTTCCAAAACCTGAAGGCATGTGCATTTTGTAAGAGTTTTGCCCCGAATCCAAAATGTATGTAATATGTCATTTCATTGTAACTTTATGGTTGGAGTTAGTATCTCTAGGCCAATTTCACAATAGTAAATCTTGCAAAAGTAAATAGCAAATTGATTAGAATAATGTTTCAAATCAGACATTACATTTTAATGGTCCCCGTTTCAGTTCTGCCCCGTGTCATTTATGAAAACAATAATAGTCCCAATTTTCAACAGACCATGTCTCAGTTGTTTTAAGACTGTAGCTGCTCACTGTATTTACCATGGCCCATAAAATTATCAATAAATAACCATTATAGTAAGAATTTCATTGTGCATTTGACAATAAACCCTTTGAATCTTTGAATCCTGAATCATAGTGAAAGCTCTTTTTTTGTGCTGTTGATTGGAGTAGGGTTAACTGGCACTGACGAAATAAAACAAAAAGTGATGTACTTGGTGAGTGAAGAAATGATAATTCTCACTCTCATCAGACTCTCATTTTCTCTATTGAACCAATTCAATATACTTTTAATAAATGTCTTCCGTGCCCAAAACATCTCTTCATTTCTAATTAAATGCAAACAAGCCCGATATGTCTCCACTAATTGCTCCTTTTTTGTCTTAATTAGTGAAAGCTGACCTATTTGTGATGCCTTTTGCCAGTGAAGCTCATTAAGGGGCTTCAAGTCAGCTCGTCTTCTCCAGAAATGTCTTGGACACTGGATAGGGACAAGAGATAATTACCTCAAATTACTGGGTGCACAGTGGCAGAGTGGCTAGTGCGCCAATCCTTAAAAAGATGGTTGTGTCTCTGTGTCAGCCCTGGGATTAAATGGCCATTTAGGATGTACCCCACTAAAGGCCCAAAGTTTGTCAAATTTCTATGTGAATTGATACATGGTGTGGTCATAGCTGCTAAAAGACTAATTGTGTTCAAAAATATGGGTTAATATGGTCAGTTAGTTATTCAACTGGAAGCAAATGAGCATTGGACAGCAATACAGGCAATCAGAAATCATTGATGTAGATCATTTAGAAAATGATCATGGCTAACATGGCTCCATTAAGGTTTCTATAATAATGAAAAAGGACTTAAAGGGGAATTATCAGACATTCAGATCATATAAAGTGAATCAAGGAGACAGAGCTTAATAGTATGGACAGGACATTAGAGGGACAGCTCATGTTAGATGTTTTGGAGATACAGTCAGATATATCCAGACTGATATTGGACATGGACTAGGGTTGGTGATGCATAGAAGGATGATGCTGTTAGAGTTGCCAGACAGGAGGCCTATAGGAAACCCAAAGATGTATGGTGTGGTGTTGAGGTGTTGGTGTGTACTACATATTTTAGATTTTGTGGCAGTAGCAGCTCTGAGAGTAAGCCTGCCCAGTTCATTCTACCGCTGTGTCCTTGGGCAAGACACTTCATCCACCTTGCCTTAGTACACTATGAATGAGCTCAACCGGAAAAGGGTGGCTTACCCTCTCCAGGTCGGAGGAGAGTCCCTGCCCCAAGTGGAGGAGTTCAAGTATCTTGGGGTCTTGTTCACGAGTGAGGGAAGGCTGGAGCGTGAGATAGACAGGCGGATCGGTGCAGCCTCTGCAGTGAAGCGGTCGTTGTACCGGTCTGTCGTGGTGAAGAAGGAGCTGAGCCGAAAGGCGACGCTCTTGATTTACCGGTCAATCTACGTTCCGACTCTCACCTATGGTCATGAGCTTTGGGTCATGACCGAAAGGACGAGATCTCGGATACAAGCGGCCGAAATGAGTTTTCTCCGACGGGTGGCTGG
>JAVQKC010012606.1:0-10744 GCA_036025475.1 Philypnodon macrostomus
TATCCCTCCTCTGTACATGTCCCATATATTCACTATCCCTCCTCTGTACATGTCCCATATATTCACTATCCCTCCTCTGTACATGTCCCATATATTCACTATCCCTCCTCTGTCCAAACAATTCAATCTGGACACATCTGACTTTATCTCTAAAATATCTTTAACTTGAGCTGTCCAAATAATGGACCCCTTCCTGGTCCTATCCATCCTCTTAAATATAGTGGAATGAGATTTTAGCAATTTTAGCTTACATGGAATTCAATATGCTCCAGGAGTGGTGTGGTCCAATGGAGACACCTGGAGAGAGATGAGACGCTTTGCTTTGACCAATCTGAGAGACTTTGGGATGGGCAAGAAGGTCTGTGAGGACAAGATCATCGAGGAGTGTGGACATCTCATGGAAGTGCTTCAGAAACTCAAAGGTACTTCCGCAAATGCATCGCACAATAGTAAAAATATAGTGCCCAGACATGGAATCAGAGGTTCAGAGGTAAATGCTTGAGACACATAGCCTTGATGACTCACAATGGAAAATAATTCACTACAAACTAATAATTGTTCCTTTACTGACTTTCTGTGGCTCTGGCTTATCTCGCAATACGTTCGATTTGACACCGAAATGTACTTTATAACCGGGTCCATTATTTATTGACTTCTCATTCACTCAATCAACCACTGCTGGCTAGGGGCAGACTGACATGGCATCCATACCACGCCAACAAGACTCCTCATTCAAACACTGGTGTTTAACTACTACCTCTGTAGTTACAGCTGGGGCTGGGGCAGACTGACAGAGATGTGGCAACCATACCATCTCAGACCACCATCAAACACACCACTACAGTCACACACACTGAAGGCAAAGTGGGTGGTCTTGCCCAAGGGCACATCAATAGAATTAGGGGAAGCAATTAGGGATGCAAACTCAAGCCACTGCCACCCCAAGATTAAAATAACAATGATTGCAGAATATTTCAGTTTTGACACAGGTTATTGAAATTCTTAATACATTTCAGGAAAACCATTCAATACAATGCAGCCCTTAAACAATGCTGTCTCCAACATCATCTGCTCTATGGTCTATGGAAACAGGTTTGAATATGACGACCCAACGTTTACCACAATGATCGCACAAATTAACAAACGTATTCAACTCGGAGGCTCACCCTCTGTGCAGGTAATTGTTTTTCCCTTTTCTACATGCTAAATAAAACTGATATTTACTAGGGATGTACTTTACCAATGTATTTCTATACAAAGATGCTAGTCTGGTCTCTTGTTGATTGCATTCAATGATGTAAACCAATCAGAAAAACCAGACCAGACCAGATGCTAAAATAGGGTGACCAGATTTCTAGACCCAAGGCATATAGTTTTTTGGGGGGTTTTCTCAAATCATGGTGCATTTGAACTTACCAAGCAATAAGAAAAATCTGAAATACTTAAAATCTTTTCTCATGCAATTCAAAGTACATGAAGCTATAAGCTCAATGTTATGTTGAAATATAAAAACAGTTACATTGTGAATTAATGGAATTTTGTAACAGCTAGGATTAACATTCTTAGCAAATATATTTATCTGTTGTTTTTGGTCAAAATAGAGACTACTGGGAACAGGGTTGTAGAAAATTGACAAATTAGTGTCCCATCAGATATTTGTTGGGACATGGGACGAGGAGTCTTAAACTGGGACAGCCCCCTTTGAAGGTATAAGCGTAGGTGTTTGCAACAATTAACTACTTAATTAGTTACACTCAACAACAAAACAGCCTTAGACACACTTACTTTGGCAGAAAGCAATTAAACTTGGTACAGTGATTCTCCACAGTGTACCCAACATAAAATATTATTATGACCCCACCCTACAACAAACAGGAAATCGGCCATTTTGGTTTGAAATTGGGATATCAGGTATATTTGACAGCCTCTAACTTGCACTCCCGGCCCTGAAAACATCTAACCAATATTGACAGTTACCTCTATAGTGGCCCCTATTGAATAAAAGAAGAATGTAGTTTTAGGGAAATTTACCAAAATTGGCAAAAATTGTCTTCACAAACATCCAGACAAATCAAAAAAGTTAAATAGACCCTTCCCAAAAAATTACTAAATCCAGACTATACCAGGACTAGAGTAGTCCAGGTATAATCCAGGACTAAGATATGAATGAACAAGAACTAAACCAGAACTAGGGCTGCACGATTTTGAAAAAATATCTAATTGCAATTTTTGTGACAAATATTTTGATTGCGATTCGATTTTTTTTTTCAAAACCAAACTTTAGTTTGTTTGGAAGCGTGAAAGACACTTGAAAGAAGACAAAAAATATGAACTGTTAAACTTCCAGAATCACATGCCTTTCAGAACATGTTTGTAGAGGTAATCCTACAAGGTAAGCAGGTATTTTACATTTGTTGCCCAAAAATGGCAGCCTTTGCGATTTTGCTAATTGCGACCATTAAAATAGCAATTTCGATTCGATTGCGATTAATTGTGCAGCCCTAAACGGGACTAAACCTGGGCTATACAAGAACTAGGACTAATCCAGGTCTAAGCAGGAATAATGAGACCAAAAGAACCAGGGATAAACTAGGAAGCCTCCCTCTTTTAGGCCCTAGGTATTCGTAGAGTTTTATGTAAATCCCTGCCCCATTCAATCTCTCCAAAATATAATACAAAACTTTGCCTGTCTTTGACCTCACCGTTTGAAAGCAGGATGAGGGAAAGACCTGAATACTTGCACAGGCTTGTCCTTCAGATCATGTTTAATCTACGTGTGTCTACGATAATGCACTGTGTGTTTCTCATATAGGCCGGTGTTATGAGGTGCACCAGACAAACATGTGAGGGAGACTGAGGTAACACAAGCAGGCAGCGGTAGTTATTATTAAGTGGATTAACCTCGTTAGATTAGTCTCAGCTATTTCTCCCATCTGTCTATGCTTACTGTACACACACAAGAGGTATTAGTAACATGTGTGACTACCCCACTGACCTACTGACGGCAGGAGCGTGACAAACCGTTGCTCACATGTGGACATTACTGTAGCTGGAGGTCTGCACGCTAATCTGTGCTTAGACGTTGGATCTTTGTCTCAGCTGAGTGGACAGGAGGCACACTGTAGTCATCTCCAAGTAATAGGTGTAGCCAGTGACACGTGACTGTGGGGGCAGATAAAAATTTTTTTTTTTTTTCCTGTGTAGGTAATCTGTCATAATTATTATTTTACTATAGCCCCTCCCTTGGCATCTACACAGCAACATCAGATCAGACTTTGCGGTTCACTTTGAGCAATCGAGTATTCTGATTTGATGTTTCAGTAGAGGCCAGGGAAGAGCCTAAAGTAAAATAATAATTATGACAGCAAAACTCTATTACTAGAATACTATTGGTGATATTGGTGGTTTCTTGACATTCAATAAAGTCTAAATGAAACCTGGAGTAAACTAGTACAAGGTCAGATCTAAATCAGTACTAAATCACGCTACAGTAGACTCGGGACTAAACCAGGTCCAAAAAAGGAAATAAACTAGATCCAAACCAGGATTAAACCAAGCACATCTTGGTTGAGAATGAGTGTATGAATAAAACAAAAAACATCCAATAAAATAACATGAAGGTGGCAGTAAAGAGAGCTAATAGGTGGTTGGGTGTTACATAGTGCTTACTGTCAACTGGGTGCAGTGTCAGAATGAGCTCATCCTGCTGGTTCCTGGAATCATGGTGGTTTTCTGGTTACAAGAAAGGTATACTACAGTCAATAGTATAGTAGTAGTAGTAAAACTAGTATGTTTGTAGACTGACTTGGAGACTAAAAACTACCATCATAATATTTAACAATGACTGCACAACCGGTGACAACTGTTTATATAGCTGAGACTGGGAGTTAACCAAACTAACATAGCTTCAATCAATGACAGAACAAAGAAGTGCCACACGGACATTCAACAGGTCTTGTAACCTTTGACTGCTTCTTATTAAATAATAGACGCTTGTAAAGTTAGGTCACAGGAGCACAGTCATTAGTAATCGATCCGTATGGCTCCATCATGTGGTTAATTATACTGGTCATAAATCATGTACAGTGACGGAAGGAGGGCAGGTTTGTAGGTCAAGTCTGTGAAAGTGCAGTAGCCACACCCACTACAAGTATCTGCAGTACATTTGACACCAGTTTTATAGTTTCACACAGACTGCTAAATGTGGTTTAACTTTATTATTTAAATGCCTCTCTTCTGTGTCTGTCTGGCTTTAATAGCGTTACATCTACCTCTCAATGATAAGAGGTAAAGTAAGGTGCAAAATATGTGGTAACTGCACTGAATATTGTGAAAATGCTGTATCAACCAGAGACAACTTAATGTTAATTTATTTAGAAATACAATTCTGGACTCACTGGTCAGAACTGGGGCTCAATGAAAATGCTCCCCATCAACCTAAATCATGCACAATAGACAAATCTTACAGCTTGGTACAATCTTGGCCCAGATCTGGAAATGGGTCCCCAGGCACTGTTCTGTGGCTGCTCACAAGTAGCTTTGATAGACCGTCTAAGCAGTGACATGTAGCTGAGGGTCATCTGAGGGAAAGCTACCTGAGCTGACTGACTGGATGTTGTTAAAGCTATAGTTTATTAGAACAAGAAGAGACCCTGGGGCAAAGCAGGACGGAGAAACCACAACTATCACCCGAGAATAAACCATTGATGTTTATGTTTACTGCAATTCCCCGGCTGCTCCTCTGTGATACATCCTGTCAGCGGTTATGTCAGGAGTGAGGTCATGTGATTAGACTCATGCTAGAGTCAGACCAGACCACAGGTGCAAACTCAAGGCCCATGAGCTAAAAATAGGCTTCGAAAAATATGTTTATGTGATATCTGCAAAGACACAATAAAGGGCCGTGACCAGCGTTGCCAGATCTTGTGAGAGAAACAAGTGACCAAAATAAGTGACCTGCAATAACTCCAATAACAGTTACCACCATTAGGTCAAGGTCATTTCTTTATTAGTGTGACAAGGGGTACATTTGTTTACAGACTGGGTTTCAGCTTTCCAGAATACATATAGGTTACTGTATAGGCCTACACGGAGCCTTTTTAGTGTATAGTGCCTCCTTCCACACTTGAGATGTGCAATGACAACCGAAATACACACTACAGAAGACCATAGCTCCATAATGTGTCAACCCGCAAATACCAATCCTTTCAAGCAAAAAAAAAACAAGCATAAAGTCCAGTGGTCCTAAACTGGTCTAATATTGTGCCTGTACAGAACAAGTTAGTCATCAAAATGATTTTAACATGCTTCCCACAAGTTAAATGGGGGTATATATTACTACAGGAGGTCCAGGAGGTTACGGTTGTTTTTGGGAGCATAGAATGAGTACATCAGAGGGACAGCTCATGTTAAAATGTGTTTTGGAGAGAAGTCAGAGATGCCAGACTGAAAAGGAGGTATAGAGAATATTATTAACAGACGATACTGAGCAAGTGTGCAACGGGAACATTTTCATTTGCAATATTGGTGCATTCTTCTACTTTGTCTGTGGCAGTGATCAAAAGGCCTTTATAGACTGTGGGCTATTTGCTGTTTAGATTTTTGTATTACCAAAAATAATTGTATTAAATACCCATTTTGTATCACCCTTGAATATAAGTTAAACAATTGACAAAACTGTGCGAAAGAAGAGGCTGGTACACACATTGTGAATGTCAGAAAGGTCAATTCAAGGTTATCATTACTGTACAATCAGTAGGCTTTTGATACTAGCTGGTTAACTGTGGCCTTTCATAGATAGATGTAAACAATAGGTTGCCTGAATGATCTTACCTCTGGACTTTGAGGAACAGGTCAGGCTGGCCTCAACCCGTTCACATAGTTTGCGTATTTCATCATCGGATTGTATTGCAGCAGAGCACGTGTACGCGATGTAACTCCCGTTTACCATCTTGGGTTTGGAGTTACATACATTTTAGTTTTTCTTTCAATAGTATCAATCATTTTGTTAAGTCGTTGGTGACAGTGCTAGTTAGCAAATTATAGGTCTATTCTTGCTTGTTGTGAGTTTCAAATCCGACAGTAGATCAATACGCGGCCTAATGCGCCATCTAGTGTTCATAGTGCCAAGTGCATAGCATAGTCAAAAAAAGGCAACTAGGATGATAATACAAAGAAGCTATAGGACACATAAAACACATAATAGGCTATATATAATTTATCTTTATCCTCTTCCAGTTACATTCAGATGTGGCAGGTTGCTGAAGCACATCCTACTAGGGGCCAGAGGCAGCGTGAGACAACTAGAGGTAAATTGCAATCCCATGTGGGTGACATCAGGATAGGATTTAATGTGAGGCAGGAGTGTGACAGTCAGTGTGACAATGGTTACTATTCAGACAGAAATACATGGAACACTTGGATAATATAATATAACTTTATTTAAATTGCTTATATGGCTTTGTATCAGTTTAAAAAAATAACACATTGTACAGGTTGGAAAAACCACACACTATATATCCTTCATTGAATTCAGCTGCCAAAATAAGTTGCCAACCATTCTCCTTTTAAAACCAAAGTGCATTGGACCTAGAGCCAGTGATGCAAACAGTCTTTTTACAAATCTGAGCAGACGGTTTCAGGTTGGCTTTAGTCATTTGAACCATGTTTGTTACATATAAAGTTTCAAATATTTTAAAAAGTGCTTTGTGTTTTTTGGTGTACTTCTGCATCACCGGGTCAAGTCAATGCATCAAACTAAATCCACATACACAGCATTTCACTTACACATTCAGAAACACGCGACCAAAAACCAGTATCTTAGTATTTTTTGTCTGTCATTAATAAAGTGGTTAAAGTGTTCAACAGTGGTTCAACTTCCTTCATTCAAAATAATACTTGAATTGTGCTTTTCAAATAAAACTGCAGCTTATTTACCTTTATGTGAAATCAGTGTAAAGCACTGAGAAGAGACTATGATTAAAAGTAACCACAGGAGCATATATCAACTAATATTTTTGCTAAAAACGCTGAATACTGATATGCAATAAATAACTTACATTTATATATTTACATAAAATTACAGTTATATATTAAATTGTTCACACTAATCTAAATCTAAATATTAGATGAATGTGTCATGGTCAAGAACAGTATAAGTTCATTTTTTCTATTATGTCAGTTTCTTTGTGTTGGTCCTTCAACTGAACAAGCTCAATAATGACCACTTCCCATCTACAGTAGTGCTTCAAAAGTTTCTGTATTTTCCAGTGGTGTGCAGTCACTTGGGGAAGAAAAGTTTGAGCATTTCACTGACTGCTGCCTTCACGGTTCAGTCCAGCAAAAAGATGATATGGTCCTGAACTGTAGCCTCTCATTCAAACACATGTGTAGAACAGTGCATTTGTCCAACTATAGTATCTGTGTTTGTATATAAGGACATTTCTCTTGCCACTTTGATGAGAATATTTCAGTGAGAGCAGAAGTTTCAGGGTCCGTAGCAGAGCTGCACAGTATAGCTGACTGTATTTATTCAACAGCAGCAGGTTTCTTCTGCAGGTGAACAGCTAACACAGTTTTTTTGTCGTGCCCGTCACTTGCCAAAGCGGGCCTTAGGTAGAGCCCTGTGGCTGGAAGAC
Organism: Philypnodon macrostomus; assembly: GCA_036025475.1. Classification (NCBI taxonomy): domain Eukaryota; kingdom Metazoa; phylum Chordata; class Actinopteri; order Gobiiformes; family Eleotridae; genus Philypnodon; species Philypnodon macrostomus. Next base: position 7,638 of record JAVQKC010012606.1, read on the forward strand.
ATGCCGAAGCGTTTCCCGTGACTCCTCCAGCGCTGTTTCAACACAAAGTCATAATTGTCTGTGGTGCACATGGCGTAAAACACATTTGCTTTGTCAGGAATGTGGAGCTCTGTGGGAGAAACAAAAGGTTAGTCTTGGACAACTCACTTACATTTGAATTCACATCTACTGTGTATTTAGTGGACAAAGCTTCCCAAAATCAACATCAAGTGCCATGAAAAAGATTTGGCATGAAATTGTTAAATATTCCTTACATTTTCTCAAAATTCTCAAATTGTGTATGCCAAAAATGAGTCACAGAGAAGTTGAAACAAAAGTTATTATTATTGGAGTTAAAAGTAGTTAAAAATGGGTCTTAATTATCATGAATAAGACCAGATAGGGTTCACTGCCCAAATAAAATCAATTTAAAATCCTTGGATGACCAGTGTGAGTATTTTCTTTTTAAAATTAATTTATGTTCACTCACCTTTCCCGTGGCTGAGCATCTGGTAGAGGCCAAAGTTACTGCAGCAGAGGTCCTCCATGCTGTGTTTTTCTAGAGCTCTCTGAATCACATGAGGCGTGTGGTCCTGGCTGGTCAACTGTGATAAAAAACACTAGTCAGACAATATAATAATGCAAAATACAGTCATATACATTTATATAAAAAAATGTCAACAAATTTGAGTTTTGAGTGGTGTAGCCTACACAAACACTGATTTAATGTTGCTGTAGAGGCAGGGGAGGGACTAAAGTAAAACTAGAATACATTTTTTATCAATTTATTTTTTATGAAACCTCCAGACTACAGCTTTATTCAGCTAGTGTGAGATGAATACCATACAAAAATCGCATAATATGCTAGAAAATTCAAATACCCCAGTCCTCACCAGAATACTCTTGTAGACGTTCCCATTGCTGACACACTCCACAGTGACCCTGATGATGCATGAATCGGCCACTTGCTTGTTGTAGACGGGCTGTGGCATCTGACAGGAGCTGGGAGAAGGTTCAGGACTTAGACCCAGTGAAGCCGGACTCAGGTCTGGATGAGACAAACTGCACGATGAGCTTGACAAACTGGGAGACGGGGAGGACATGGAGAAGTCCTCAGCGACATTGTGGAGGGAGCCCGACAAAGACTACAGAAAAAATATAGTAAAGTAATGAGACGCTAGTTTTAGATCAAACGTGAAGTATATCAACTTAGCAATATTTTCACACTTTTATTTTGCCAACAGCCAAGAGGAGAATCCCTTGTTTGAGATCAGGCATGTCATTGGTCAAGGTTTGCTGATATGTAGTAAATATAACACAATATATAAATATACCAATGTATCTTGTGTGTATAAAAAATGTTCTGTGAACTGATATCGTTTTATGGCCTGCTTCAGTCTTGACTGTATTGCACTGGTGAATGGGCTCAAGTACTTGCCAATACTCAATTTATTGTGTGATATTGGAACAACTCTAATTAGAAAATAATACAAATCTAAAAATGCAACTTAAAGGTATTGATATCTTGTTTTGTATTGATCATTCCTAATACAGTGTGTTTGTTAAACAGTTTTAGTCAGTTGAATAAATAGTAGGTAATGTGCATGTATTTGTTGTTACCTTGAGTTTCAGTCTTAGTGGATATGGGTTGGAAACAGTCAGGTCTTCCATGTCTGAGCTGCTGGAGCCTGAGGAGGACACGCTGATCTGATCCGAGTGAGTCCTTCGAGGAGAACTGTCGCTGCCTGTGCGCAACCTGCAAAAACAAAACATATTTACATTAGCAACAATACAGTATGCCAAATGAGGAGAGGAGTTTTATATGGCAGGTATGTCTTGCTTGTGTTCAAAGGCAGACTTACTGGGTTATTTTTTTAGTGCGCAGACGATGGCCCCATGAATTTGGAGAACTTGGACATGGGTCTACAGGGGGCTCCAGTTTACGGGACAGCTCATAGCTTCAAAAGAACATAAGTGTATATTTGAGTAAACCTAATTCAGAAATATTTTAATTAATCACGGTAATATCTAGGTATTGTTGTGTGCCTCACCTCTCTTGATCTGTGAGCATTGTATGAGCCTGTAGCCAGGAGGTGATGTGAGTGTCCACCGGGAGGCAGTAGTGAGAACATGATGCTTGGAGGTGCTGGATCTGAGACAGAATCTCAAACTCCTAAAAACAAAAAATACAATTACTATATTAAGCTATGAGAACATAAATTTACCCACAAGTAATAATCTGAATTAGTTGTAAATTTACTATCAACCACTAGGAGGCAACACTTACCCGTCTACGCTTTTCAAAGTTGATGAGTCCACCCTTTGGCGAAAACAAACATTACTTTCAAATATTGCTCCTAGACAAATGCAGTATCTTAGTCTAAATGTGCACTTACCTCCACTGTATCATTGAGTGCTGTGTCCAACATGGTCAGGACAGTCAGGTAAGTGCCCAGGTACGGGACAACCCCACAACTACAGGCCTAAAAAATAACATGAAACATAACACTTTATAATACAACGTTTAACAATGGAAAATTAAGTATTAAAATTAAAAGCACAAGATCGAGGCTGTAGTTCCATTTACACAAAGTAAATAAGGAGTAATAAAACTTCAGCCCATCAAAAGAGGAACTTCCAAGAGTCATATAGGCCACATGTATGTTCAGATCAGAAAGCCCATATGAAGGGGAAGATAAACATGAAAATATGGTGGCAATATATGATTATAGCATGGACTCTTACACATCTATATAATTAGTCTTTGTTGTGTCTATGTGCAACCGAACAAAAGACAAAATTGAACAAGTTACAATCAGAGGTGTGTAGTACTCAAGTTACATTTACTCAGTTACATTTACTCAGTTACATTTACTCAGTTACATTTAGGCAGTTAAATTTTCTTGAGTAACTTTTTAAATAAACTGTACTCCATAGAGTAGCTTTCCTGCATAATACTTTTTACTTTTACTTGAGTAATAATATTTTGAAGTAACTGTACCCTTACGTGAGTAAAATCTTGGAAATCTAGAAAGAGTAAGAGTACTTTACCCACCTCTGTGTGTCATGTAAGAACAGCTTTATGTGAAAAATGTGATGATGTGGAAATTATGTTCCTTATGCCTTAA
>JAVQKC010012637.1:0-32034 GCA_036025475.1 Philypnodon macrostomus
GATGGTCTGCAAAATCACACTTTCGGTTTCTCAAAAGTAATCTCAATCTTGACAGAAATAAATGAAAAGCTGAAAATTCTTATTCTTGATGCAGTTTTTGAGTGTAATATATGTATTTAAGTAAAAATTATTAATTCAATAGTACATCATAACAGAAGAGACTTTGATGTCCTCTGTTTACTGCAGAGAAAGATAATAAACAGATTTTGATATTTTCAAAAGATAAACTAAAAACAGAAATAATATTTTCAAAAATTAAGGCACAAGGAACAGAATATACACTTCATCACATTTTTCACATAAAGCTGTTCTTACATGACACACAGAGGTGGTAAAAGTACTCTTACTCTTTCTAGATTTACAAGATTTTACTCAAGTAAGAGTACAGTTACTTCAAAATATGATTGCTCAAGTAAAAGTCAAAATTACTGTGCAGTAAAGCTACACTATGGAGTAAAATGTATTTAAAAAGCTACTCAAGTAAATTGAACTGAGCATTACCCACCTCTGAGGATAGTTACATTTGCTGAAGGGAGAAAATAAAGACATGGTCTAGTTTGGGTGCAATGTTGGATACTTGGGTTACAAATTTGGCTGCACAGTTTGGTTTTCCGTTCAATGCGTATACAGCTAGTATTATATTTTGTTACGGTGGCCATTTTGGGTATTATTCGTTGTCTTATACAAAAACACAACATACATAAATAACATTTCTGCAAAGCTTTTGATTCTGGTAGGCATGTGAGTGATAGTGGGGGATTTATGTAGCTATACATACAGAATACAAGTTAGCTCTTCTACTCAATGTTATCAAAAATATAAAAAAATGATGCTATCACAGCTTAATCAACATCACACGGGGCAATTGATAGGCTGCTAACATGAGCTAAAACATCTGGAAATAGTATCTTAATTTTTTATTTTTTTTACAGAATACACGCATTTGCCCAAACCATAAAAACACAAAGCACGGATCCGGTTGCAGGTTGAAATATTTTTTTTATTTTTTCCTGGCTGGGGAGAGAGGGGGGCTGCACGGCTGACACGGCCCTATACGCAGCACTTGACCCTGATGGATGGGACGATGGCCGTCTGTCATTGACCCCTAGGACACACTTCATAACCTCCAGTGTACATATTATCCCAGAGGGCCCCCAATCACCCCTCACCCACCCCCTTCCCAACACCACCACTACCAAGTACACCTAGCATCAGCCTAGCGTGATGAAGCCCAGCCAAGCGACATGTCTGTAGGTGGCCGCTCGATGCGTCATGGCCTCCTATATTCTATATTGGACTTGATGTTGCTAAAAATAGATAGCTGTGCGAGGTTTTTGCACTATAGAAAAAGTGTAAGAAAATGATTATGGAAAATAATTTTAAGAAAAAAAATTCAATAAGAAAATGCATAATGATTTTCTGCAAAAACATTACCACTAACACTAAGATAATAGTCAGCAGTGGATTTTTTAGCTCTCCTTTAGCATTGCTTGGTGGCGTGCACATCTTTCTCGTCTGGGGGTGGTACAAGTTGAAAAGATGGAGGGGGTGGTGGTGGCGGGGGGGACTTGCAAATGTGGAGGAAGGTGGAGGAAGTTGCCGAGCACGCACATTCTGGTCACCGCGAGGTTTTGTATTTCACAGTCCGGTTGGCTTCAAAGCCCCCAGGAACCAACAGTACATGGAGACTGTGGAGGGCTAGATAGATAGAGTCTTTTGATTTCAATTGACTGGGCTTAGGCCTAGGCTATATCTAGGGGAGATTTGAGATTTTTACTAATATTGCTGGGTTGCAGGTGACATCATAACCTTTTTATAGCCCTATATGTTTTAATGGGGTGCAGGAAAATGAAATTCTGGCCTCAGCCCCCCATCTGAGGGTATGACATAATCACATTCTAGACCCTGCAACCCAGCAATTGCAAGTTACAGTTACCATTTTTAGATGTACTCTGGGCTCGCTGCTTTGGGCCTGAGGTGGGGCACAGCAAGAAACAGGGCTTAGAGAAACCATTCACGCTTTACTACAGCCAATGTCGATTCAGCAGTTTCCTTATACATAGAGATCTTTGGGATGCTAGACTTCGGAGAGAGCTGGCTGACCTACCACTGAACCCGTACATTACAATGACAAAAGCAATTAGATGTAATTTGCCATATGCCAGTTAGAGTGAATACTTGAACCTGTGAACACATGAAAGTCTGTTATCTATATATATGCTGTGTGAACATGCGTGCACGCTGGTGCATATGTGTCTCGGTGTGTTACATAATCCTCAGTAGGCCACAGCTGCCTCCTCGCACACACCGGGCTGGCCCCTCCTTCCTGTCTGCGTCCGCTCGCTTCCCCGAGCCGTTTCCTCTTATAGAATCTGCTCTATGGATTTTTTTTTTGAATCTCTGCAGACTGTTGTGTAAGGGCCTTGTTCTTTTCGTCTCAGCACGCAAAGGCACTGCTCACTTACGGGGTGAAGTCTGAAGGCAGGAGCAGTGGACTTTTGAAGTAGTGAAGTTTTATTTGAGTAAGACTGATGCCTAAACCAGAAAGTAACGATAGGATATTATGGGAAGATCTTTATCTGGACATGTGGCTTGCAGGACTTGCCATAGTGTTTGAAATTGCAACCACAGAAGCCCACAGCTAGAGGGTTGATGGCTTATTTTACACATGTGAGCTACCACGGCGGCACGGTAGCAAGAAGGTCCCGGGTTCGAGTCCCTAATGTGCAACCCAAAACATGCACATTAGGTTAATCCTCCAGTTAGGTACATCCTGACCATGATCCTGGCTCAAGATCTGGAGATGGGTCCCCGGACACTGCACTGTGGCTGCCCACTGGTCCTGACAGGTTGCCTCAGTAGCATTGAGGTACGGGTCGAATGCAGAGGACTCATATCCCTATGAGGATAATAAAGTGTAACCTTAACCAACCATTTTGTCACTTCCATGCCTTATAATGTTTTCAATGTTTATGAGACTATCTTTGACAAAATCCAGAGAACATGCAATATAGTCTACAATCATAGACATGGTAAAAGTTTAGTAAAAGAGATACCAGGCTGTGACTAAATCCAAACTCCATTCTAGATTAAAGACTAAATCAAGGCCCAATTTGGTACTCAATCAGGGCTAAATTGTGTGACTTGTATGATAGCAGTTCTAATTTCTGCATTACCTTTTATGTCACCATACCCATTGTCCGGGACCTAACATTTCTGAACCCCACTCTCTTCTCCCTGACCTTTTCCCTGCCACCGCTTGATTCCATTTTATGCAAAATCCAATCAAATCCGTATCGCCATGCCATGGGAGACAGAAGGACAAACAGGGAGATAATGCGATTTGTCTCCAAAGAGCTCCCGTAGTGTGTCGGTTCCACGCCCGCGGCTTTATTAAAATGTCACATCAACTGTAAGTATGCGCGGCGCCGCACGTAAAATCAAGTTTGGGGGCACTCTCCGAAGTAAAACCGACTTCATTTGGGTTGAGTTAAACTGACAGCTGGTCCGGGGTTTTTTTTTTCTCAAAGCTATTAAAATACGGCGGAGGGGAAGGAGAAGTATTAGCTCTCTCATGTGAGTTGCAGGAATTTCGAATTTGTTGATTTGTGTTTACGTGCGGGCTGTCTGGAGAACTGGATACGTTTAGGAAGCAGGTATACAAGCTTTCATGATTGTCAAGAAAACGTCAACAGTAATGCCTTTAAAGCCACATTTGTATAGCTTATCTGAATCTCTGTAGACCAGTGTAGGACAGGTACCGTTGGTGGTACTCGGGCTCTTTCTAGTGGTCTTCTGGGCTTTACGGCTTTGGTCCTCATCAAGTCTTGGTGAATTCTGGTTACGTTTTGGTTTAGACCTGGTACAGTCCTACTTAAGACCAGATCCGGTTTAGACCTTCCATTTTAGCCCCATAAAATGGTACTTGGAAAGGCAAATATTTTGATAAGCAATACTGAGTTGAATACATTTGACAGCCACTGATCTAGAATTTTGAGGGGAAGTAAAAAGTACCCAAAAAAGCACACATTTGACTGTTACAATTGCAAAAGAACAGTATCTTCCAAACTAGAATACAGACTTAGACACACATAATGATAGATATGACATTAACACATTTATTTCCATCCGGGTTTGTCACAGTTACTAATCTGATTTTGCGCTATGGGCTGACATTAGGCATGCATCCTCATCCTCTAGTTTCTGAAGATTCCTCTTAATCCTGTCTCTATACTGGAGAGAATTGGACATTTGTGGCATTAAGTTGATGAGATTCTAAAGTAGTTCTAGTCTCAACCCTCAGCTTGTATACTATTTACAGACATAATGAGACACCAAAGAACTACAATGTTTTTTTTGCAATGCTGAGATCCCGTTTCTAACTGAGCTAGTGTTCCCTTATCGATCCACCATTTTACCAAACGTGCCCGCATTATTATGCTCAAATTGCTTCATAAAAACATGTGCAAACAAAACATACACTCTGAGCTGATTCACTTATACAGAATTTTGAAAACTCAGCTGTCTCCTACGCCCCATGGGAGCCCACTTCAAAGCCTCTCCCTCATGACCATCACATGCCCCGATATGAAATTGATTTCTCGCCGGCCATGTTGAGACCCGCCTCCTCTGCAGTCAGAAGACCTCAGAGATGGACTCCACGTACAATCTATTGGACATGGCTTTGGCCCGTGATGCGCCCCGGCCGTGAAAGAGCGTCTTTGTGCAATGCTGAACACTACTAAAGCATCTCTCTAAGTGATCTGCAGCCACAAGGTTAGCCTATTAGCCTGCGCATCGATTTGGCGGCGGGGGGGGGGGGGGGGCACAGATGCACGGGCTGTTTATGAGAGAAGAAATATTGTAATGGAAAGAGCTACACATTTATCCAATTAGTATAAACAGATAAATGAGGCAGAACGGCAAAAACTCAATTTAGCTCGGCACCAGTTACGCTAACGAGACTCTGCTCGGAGATTTAAAGATGCAGTTGTTTGTGTCTGCGTGGGGTCATTTTGGTCTAGTTTTTTTTTTTTTTGGCTTATTTCTTCCACCAGTTATTTGCATTTTTAGTTTAATTCTCGTGATACTGCTGTTCAGTCATTGGTCTTCCACTTGCTGGGGGTGGTAGGTAGCTGGAGCCTATCCTAGAAACCCTGGGCCCTGGGGTTGTTTATAGTGTTTATTTAGTTGCAGGGCTGACACAGAGATATATACATGCCAGACAACCATACACTCATATTCATTCAGTATAGGGATGATTTAGAAGGAATTCTTCAAACATATGCACATCGTTGGACAGCGTGCTAACCCCTCTGCCTCTGTTTACCTGATTATGATTGATATTATGTGCAATGGCTTATTAACTAGAGTTTGGGGGTGAGTCATTATATGTTCAGATGTCAAAATGAGCAACCTTAAGAAGCCAAATTATTTTGAGGGGATTTTATGCTCAAACTTAGCTAGCCAAATATGACGCAAGCTCTAGCAACACGGGCATGCAGACTTGATAATCGTTCAAACTCCATGGGTTGAAGTCACTGCAATTGCAATTTCCTTCACAAAAATATAAAATGCTATAGATATGTTTTAAAAATGGCCTTTTGGTAGGTCATATGACAGTGTAGCTTATTGCCTTATTACCGTATAAATGCTAACATAATGTGTATTTAGTATGATGAGACATGCCGGCGAACCCCTGACCTACTAACATCCATTCTCCAAGCTTCTGTAGCAAACTCTGTCACCTCTATCTCATCCGTCACCCATCCCGGCACCGATTGGCCCTGATAGGTGCCTTCTCCTCCTTTATGTGCGTTGATGGAAGAGAGGAAGGTGTAGGAAGTATTCATTTGTCTGTAGCTCGCTTGACTGGCAGCAAACAGGGGGAGGGGGAAGTGAACAAGCGCATCTTTATGTATGGCTTCTGTAATGCTTCACCGCCCTAGGTTTGATTACCAGCTACCAGAAGAACCAGTGATTTTTGACCACCCCACAGGACTTGCCAAAGCATTCCGGTTGTATGTTTATCCATTTAAAGTGCGGAGGTAGTTTACAGATGGTGGACAGATTAGAATTAGGGATGCACCGATAGCGGCACCGATACCAATACAGATTCTAATATTTCAATCACCAATTTGGCCGATACCGATATTTTGTAAGCATGATTTAGTAGGCTATGTTTTTTCATCAACATATAGAAATCAACATATAGCTTTACTTGTATTTATCAATCCATAAAGAGAATTTTATTGGATTGTGTGACCCTGCATTTTGACTTTTCCAATGGTATTTTCTTACTCTGGCTGTTTCTGACCCTAAATATTAGAAATTGTCCTTTTAAAAACAACAGATTACCATCGTCCATCTGTACAGGCCGATATATATCTGTGCATCACTAGTTAGAATTATTGATTATTTTTCCATTTTTATTATTAAAATTTTTGTCCCTGTTTGAGACCAATAAAGATGATTTTTTGTTTGTATATTCCCACAACAATTTGATATAAAAAAAGAGGGAGGATAATGTGTCAGCTCTGTGATTATCTGGCCACTGTTGAGGTGCGTTAACACCTACGGCCCATAGTTGTTGGAATAGGCTCCTGCCACCAGTGATGCCTGTTTCAACTTGATCCCCTCCCTTTGTCATATCAAGGCCACAAGGGAGGATCTATCTCTCATCACTTGCTTCCTACTGGACCCCGCCTAAGGCCCATAGTTGGGTCATACGTATGGTTTTGAAAACAGATGAGTTGCAGGTGGCTTGTCCTCCATAGACTTTGATGGAAGAATGAATCTGCAGCCAGTCATTTTCTTTTTCTTTTCACATCATTTGAGCCGAAATCGGGAAGCGGTTACCGCACCTCTGAGTGATCCGACATGCTCCGCTGCTGCCATCCGGCTTTGGCAAACCACGGGCAAAGAAAAGAGAATTCTGAACCGGAGGGAGATTTTATATGCTTTTCACAATCACCAGTCTTCATTCATGGATCTTGTGACTCTTTCTCTACAGAAGGCAGAGAGGCAGTTCTGACGAGACCACAGCTGCTTTGTTTGATGTGCCCCTCTGCAACCCCCATTTCAAAGTCTGCGAGAAGTTTGAACTCTGAAGTTATGTAATCTCAAATTGGTTCAGTGGGGAATATAAAAGGACACGGTGAAGTTTGTTAAGTTTCCACAAAGACACAGCAGTAGGCCAATCACAGAAATATTCTCGTCCGTGGACCGTGTCAAATAGACGGACTGGAGAAGTTACTATGACGCCACAATTTTAAGTTCTAGTTATTCCATGCCTACATAGGGTTATCAACATATGACAATTGGTCAAGCTAAGGTCACTTAACAGATCATAATACTTTACTACACTTTTAGCAATCATTGTTGATATTATGCTAACTTCGTGAATAGTTCTGATAACTATTCCTTGCCAAACCTGTTCAATTTGCAAAGTAAAATCATTCAAGAATCATTTCCCTTTGCCAGCATTATAGTGACTATAATGGTTTTTGGGTATTTTGAGTCCTATCCACCAATTTTAAGTCTACAAAGGAAGGAACCCGATTATCTATCTCCATCACATAAATATACATGTCATTTCAAACATTTGAGTTTGCACTTATTTGTCTCATTACCAATGGCAGGTGTCAGCCATAGACATAGTGATGGGAGAATGGAGCTCGGGAGGCTGTGTCAACAAAGCGAGGTGTCATTGGCTGTGGTCCAAGTGTGCTCCAGTGCATGCACCTGTGAACACAAACCGAAAAGCCTATTTTTATCTCTCACCATAGTGCCAAAAAGTGCGGTTTTATAGGCGTTTTGCGTATTGAGTGGTCAGGCCTATTGAAAATGTGTCTTACAACTTTTCAAAACAGATTGCCATCACTGTCATAACATGATAACCAATAGAACATGGATGACTGAACCAATGCATGTCTTGCTCTGGCACCATGTAGTAATGTATGACTGTAAAATTGCAGAATCGATGCACCGTTATTAGCTTCTTGCTGCTTGTGTGATTTGATTAATTTTCCAGTCGGCACACATAATTGGGAATCTGCCTGGCTTTGAATGTGGTCACACTTTCCCAGCTTGTCCAAACATTAAAAAAACAAGAACAAAAACATGTCATTGGCTACAACATACAAGCCCCATCTCGATCGTCTACCTGTTGCTAGGCAGCCTTGGGCAAAGCTTGCAAAATGGGCCAAGGCCTATTTGTTTGTTTAGCTGTCAGTCTGAGTATCCTGCCATGAGGGACCCTTAGCCATCTAGAAAGCCAGAGAGTTAACCATTTGTACCAGACACTAGATATATTCTTTCATCTATTTCAGCAGTCTTCTCCCACACAATATAGCTAGTTGCAGGGCTGACACAGAGACATTCCCAGACAGACAACTAATCACTCACATTCATTCACTTCTGCCAACCTTCTTGCTGAGAGTAAAATTTTCACTCTGCCATCGTACACCCCAGTTATAATGAAAATATGATAGATATTGAGAAAAATGTCATTGTCCAATGTAATCTCCACCTCAGGTCCATAGTAGATTTGCTTCAGTAGAAATGATGAATAGGATTTTACTGTGCAAAATGAGGACTTTCTCAAAAATGAACCAAAGAAGGAAAACTCATCCATCCATCCATCCATAACATCCAAAACTCATTTGAAGGGATTATAAACATGCCTTTGGATGCGTAACCACAGACTTCACTGAGTAGTTGGCCCAATCTGCTACCCCCCACCATAGTCTTCTGATTAGCTGATGACCTTTTTATGACTATAGTATCGGTTTATTCAGTTTATTTGATTAGCCTGCTTGATCCCGTAAAACCCCAGATCTGCATTTTAGGTGCAGCCAGAGACAAGTAACGCTTACAAAATGGGCATTGGCTTCTTTATTTGTTAAGCTGTCAGTTTGAAAATGGCACCTCTGGGGACCTATAGTCGTCCAGAAAACCAGCGATCTAGCCATTTCGGCCCAGATCGGCAGAAGAGGGGGAAAAAAGATGGCCCAAAGAGACAAGGGCAATTTGGTGTGAGTAAACAGCGCTGCTTGTTGATGTCATCTGGAGCCTCTCATCAATCACAGTACTAGGCTCTTGGTGGTGACAGGCCCAAGGACGCTCCATGCTTTCAAAAGGAGGTTGGATACTTGGTGAAGATGGCTACTGAATTTCTAATATGACATTGAAAGTATTTGAGGTTGTAGCCTAGCAAGAACTTTGACATGGAGCGGATGTATGAGGTAGGCCTGGGAGTTAGCGTGTCGGTGCAGGCAGTCATGTGATGCATTTGCATAATACCTTCCACCCTCAGCTGTAGTTGCCTCACATGCAAATGTGATGGGGATGTCACCTGATGCATGTGGTGGCTTTTAGTTGAAAGGTCAGAATCTAGGCACATTGTTGAATTTATTGGATGCTTAGTTACTATTTTTAACAATCTTGCCCTAGTATACAGACCCGTGTGTGACCTGTAAGACCTATTAGGATTTCCAGCATGATTTGAGACACACACCTTGAAAGCTGAAGGAAGACTATCTGATGGAAGATACTATGATTAATGTCTATTGCCGGGTTGCAGGTGACATCACAACATTCTATAGCCCTATACAGTTTAATGGGAGATGGGGGGCAGAAATTACTATTGTTGATCTGCAGATTTTGTGTGTGGTTGGATAGATACAGGGGGGTAATGGACATGCATACAGAATACATACAGAATTCTAGTCCCTGCCCCCCCATCTGAGGGTATGGCATCATCACATTCTAGAACCTGCAACCCAGAAATGGGTCCTCTTTTACATCTGCTTTGGTCTGTAGGCAGTTGGGTTAGAGCGTGAAAGTGCTGAACGCTGCATTGAGGCGACTCAGATCATTTTCTTCCACAACATGAATTTGTTCTCTTGAATTCACAGATTATTGAAGCCACATTTTGTGATATAACACTGGTTTTTAACAGTAGAACTGACTGTAAGATCAACAAAGTAGCTACATGTAAAGTGTTGAATGGTTATAAGGAGGACGTGTGAAAATACTGACAAAGCCCTCTTCCTGTAGTTACAGTATGTCCGCCTACGGTACATCACCCCAGCTTCCCAATTTAGCCCCCATGGCATGCTGTCAAACCCACATATGTTCTTTGGCAGCCTGTGTCTTAATTAGCGCCAGGAGATTCATCTAATCAAAGGGTTGCTGGCCCATCATTAAGGCTAAAACACACACCACTACTCTCACTTAGAACAATGGGGCAAACAGAGGTACGCTGTCACCCATATAAATGACTGTTCCCAGCGGTCCCATTAAATCACAAGGGGGTTACTTTCCGGAACAGGCAAAAAAATCTTCTTACCCAAACTGTCTGCGGAGAATGACACTTATAGGGCGAATTTTTAAGGCGGCTTGTCAAAATAATATGCTTGGTGGTGAAATATTGCAGCCTTTGACATATAGGCTAATCCCCCCCCCCATTCAAGAGGAAGGCAATGAGGCCTGTCCCATTCAGACAACGTAGCTCTGCAGGGGCTAGGGTTGAGTAGTAGTACTTACACGAGAGTGTCTTGAGGGTAATATAAGTGGAATCTTCCAGTCATTTTCACAATTCACAAAGCATCAATCCTGTGTTAGGTGAACTGGTGACTAGGGCTGCACAATTCAGAAAAGAAATAGCTAACTGAAGATTCAGTTCAAAGGACCTTTTTAACCCATCTGACTAAACTATGAATTTGCTAAACTTCCACAAGAATCACAAGACTTTCAGAACTTGGGCAGAAGCTGTCATATTGCGTGAAAAATTGCAGCCTTTCCCATTTGATAATTATGATTCGATGGGGATTAATTGTGCATCGCTATTGGTGACTCTAAATTGAACCCTTGTGAAAGTGTGACTGGCTACTTTCCAGGGTGTACCCCACCTAAAACCCCAAAGTTGCTGAGATCGGCTCCAGAGACTCGTGACTCCGGTTAAAAGCCAGCGATGAGTGAAAATAATACAGCTCCATTTTACCTCAAGTGTCCTTACATTTCCTGGAATAGTATTTTTGAAATAATTAAGTCAAGCGTACATTTTTAGCACCTCGTTTAGTCCGAGAACTTTCTTCTTTGACAAAACAGCCACTTTTCATTTCTTCCACACTAGCAGGTACAAACAAACTCGATAAACTTTGCCTCTCTCGCTTCCCTGTTCTTGGCGACCGGCGATCCAATGAAAATTATTGATGTGCTCTCTTATAAAACAGTGGCTGCTCCCACAAGTATTCCTGGCAACATCACCGGCTCAAAATAGCTTCAGCCGACCCAAATAACTCTCCCCTGCCGGAACAGCAGACAAGCCAGACCACTGCCACCGGCGACTGGCTTTACTAATTGCTGTCGTTTTTACAATGAAATCATATCTGGGGCGATAATAGCGGCGGTAAACTGGGAAGAACACAAAGAAATATTCAGGGGCTTGTATCAAGTACTTCTTCCTGAAAACACGCAAGAGGGAATTGGGTAGTGAAACATTCATGTGACAGCATCCGTTTAGTTAAAAAATGGAGGAAAAACAGCAACAGCGGGGTGTTGTCTGTGATTTTAAGCTCAAATTGTGTGCTGCTGATTTGAATAATGGATCCTGGTGGAATTTTGATTTATGTCGCACTAAGAAAGAAGATGTGGGTTTTGTAAAAAATGGTAACAGGCGGAGGGAGAGTCCATATACAGATGTAGTAAACAAGAATAATGCAAACAAGATTGTAGATAGTGCTAAAATGAGAGAGACGAGGTGAAATTTTAAGAGGCCGCATGAACATAAAGATGAGGCCCATATCTTTCATTCTGACCAGGCCAAGATGCAGGGGAAAAAACGCCATAATGCACTCACAGATGAATAATATTTTATAGATGGGCTTTCCAATAAGAATACGCTTTTCAGAACCAAGATAGTGTAAGTCCTCGGTCTCATCCGAAAGTATAAGAAATATGAATTCTATACAATTTACATTTTCAGAAGGTTTTAGCAGGATTGCACTTTGACCCTATCCTCTGCACCCTCCATATACCATCTAATTTTATGCCCTCATGTTTCGCCACATCTTAGTCTGCTCATGGATCTTCCATTCACAAAGACTTCCATACAGTTACTGGCCCTCTTCTGTATAATCGTCTCAGTCTGGACATTCTGACAAAAATGTTCATTCCAAAAAGGAGGGTGTTGGTATAAATAAATGGCATGAAATCTTATGTTTTTTATAAAAACTTTAGTGTGAACAAATCCGTTTTGATCATTTTAAGTGGTCTACATTTTGTTGTAGTTGTAGTCAAATGTAAAATAATAATTACAATAGATTAGCTTTACATTATAGAACAGGGTTACATAGTAATTTTGTATTATTATTATTATTTTTTTAAATCTCAAGACTGCTTTCAGTGTTTAAATTGTGTAAGTTTAGATATTGTTTGTAGACACTCTCACCATTTCAATAGGCACAGACAGTCAAGTGTTTGACCTCCCATTAATTCAAAAAAACATTAATTTACCAACCTCTGACCCAAATTTTAACACTAGCCCTTTCTTTGTTGGCCCGTAATTACTTGCTTTTTCTCCCTGACTTGCCGTACCACCAGCGAAAGGTAAAAGCCAATGTCAATGAGTTCCTACCACCTATCTACCTATCTCGACACCAGCTGTACATTGTCTGCATGAAATTGGGGTGAAAAGTCTTGGCACGTCCCTCCGCAAGAACCAGCTGCTCTCCATGGAGGGGTGAGCAGGTTCAACCATTTTTTTTTCAACAATTTTTTTCTTCTTCACCCTATCTCTTTAGAGAGGCAGTAAGCGGTGGCGAGGAAGACGTCTTTCAATATTTTAAGCGGCTTGGCCTAATCTGCCACGCTCAGGTTTGTTTTGAAAGGGCTGCCGTGGGAATAAGTAAAGGGAAAAAAATTGGGGAGTGACAAAGTCCCGCCTCCTCCGTGCGCCAACTTGGGGGCGCGGAAAGTCAAAAGGGACGCTTGCATAACATCATAACAACACAAGTCGACCCTGGACTAATCCGACTTGGCCTTGCTCGAGTGTGCCAGTGACCTGCTTTCACTGGGTTGTCTACTCCGTTTGCCATTGCGCTCCACTGCTGGCCTCTTGAGTTGTAGTGAGTGGTAATGCTTAAAAGACCAGCGTTGAAAATCACAGGACATTTCGATGAGCCGAATTTAAACTTTTATACACTTTTGGGGTCGATAAAGGCAGAAATGAGCAGGATTCCACAATTTTTGATTGCTGGCAGTTTTCGGTTTTAGAATTCTTTATGAGGGGTACACACTCTGAGCAAGATAATTGATCTTTGGGCCGGCCAACATACCATCGTTTCATGTCTGCATGTTCTTTCTGTGCTGAAGTGGGATCTCCTACTGTCCGGTGAATGAATGTGGGAGCAAATGGTTACCTGTGTGTGTAAGTCTCTTTGTCAGGCCTACAAATATTTATGTATAAAGGCCCATAGATACTGGTATAGACTGCAGACACTTTGTATATTTAGCTAATCAGAAGTACTCCAAAAGCAGCAACTCATTACCATTTCACTGTTATGTCACTTTCTTCCAAATCTCACAAAGTACTAATTTCAAAAGCCCCATTCAAGACAAAATAAGAGCTTGCTTTTCATGTCGGCCATTTGAAAACATTTGGGTTTCTTATCAGTATGGGCCCCACTCCACCACACTACTGCAGACGTGACTGGTGTGCCTAATTCACCAATCACCAACCTCTTATTTTCTCACTACGACAAGGAAGTGGAATATTTACGCTCGACTGTTCTCTTTATCTGCTCTCTTTTTGCTTATTTTCTGCCACCCGCCACCACCCACCCCTGCTTGCATCCACGCTTTTGTTTCTCCGTGCCTTTTGCCAGCCAAGGCCTCCCCCATTCTCTTTTGCGCCGTCATTGTGTGCGGTAATGAAGATTAGCCAGCCTGCCGCTCACAATGAGGTCCGAAGCATCCGGAGAGCTCAGACAAAATCCGGCCGCAAGCTGCTAACCCCGCTGCACAACCTTTGCACACGCCAACCACAAACCAGCTGTGACAAGATGTATTGTGGGTAAGATTTGGCCAGTACACTTTGGCACTGGCAAACAGCACTTACACGTTGGATGTTAGAGCCATGTACTTACAGTAAATGTTTTCAGAAAATCTAGAGAGTGGCACTTCTGTGGGCGAAAATGGCTTGTTGATTCCATTGGTAAGAGATGATAGAAAGTTAAATAACCAGTTGTCACATCAAGATTTCGGCAAAAGATATTGTGGGTTGGATTGGACCATTTTCTAGTGGGTACGATACCAGCCCCAGACCAGAAGTGGTTGGGATAAACCCCCGATATTGACCCCTGGCAATGACGATAGATGCACGAGTGAATGAATGGCTTCTAATTGGATGAATGGAAAGCTAAAAAAAATAAATAACATTGCTTGTTGTATTGCCTACATCCAAAGCTACAAGTTCCATCTCATCCGTAACCATGCACATTGCAGACTCCCCTGCACATGTTGAAAGCCACCCTCTGATTAGATTAGGCTTCTTTTGACAGCCAAGAGGGAGCGACTCGGCCACTCATGCTCCGATAAACCGCTCTTCACCCAAATCCAGTTAAATGGAGACAGACTTTCCCTCCCCTGCTAGTGCAACATGGCTGGGATTATCCCTACACCCCTATCCTCCGTCCCCAGAATCCAACATCCTGATTTTTCGAATTCTCTACCTCTTTCCGCCCTCACCTATCCCATTCACCTCCCAAAACAAAGACATGTTTACGCAAATTTCACGCTTTGTCGCAAGCCGTAGAGGCGACGTCTTCATTTGGTGAACCGCAGACTTCCAAAAATATTTTCAAGGTTGTAATCTTTGGTCTTGTCAAGTGGTTTCAAGCGAGGCGGAGACAAGTTGTTGTGGGATGTGGAGCAGATGTTGACGTTTTGTACAACGCGATATGTCATCATCCACAGCCGTCAGAAGCACTCAGGGTACTGAACAGATGAGAGGCAAAACATTTACATTTGAATTGATGTGAATAGCGGTGCTTAATGGAAGAGATGGTGTGAATGAGCCAACCGCTGTAAAATTGCCAATGTGTTTAGAAGTACCAGAGGCAACGTTTTTTGTGAACAATTGACATACATGTATTTATTAGACTGCCTCTATTACTGCCATATTAGTTTACTCCTGCCCTAAAGCCCCTAGGTGCTGGGATAGATCTAGAGAGATCTTTGCAAATGTGCGTAGTTATTTGTGTATTTATCTGGGCTTGGAACTGGAACAAATAGTACGCTAGCTTATGACTCCCAAAACTCCTCAAAACTAACTAAATTTAGAGGCTTTACAACAGCAAAACTAGCATTTGTCTGCTACTACATGCATTAGATTGACTACAACATTCACATCAATACTTCCATCCCAGGTCGTTTTGTTAAATTCAATCGTGAGTGCGCTACCAATGTCAGGTTGTAGGTCTATGTGTGTTTTGTGTTGTGTCTGCTCGGAGAAAGCCTTGTGAAATGTCTCGCCACGCTCCATTAGTCAGAGGTCACCAGGTCTGTGCTCCATCAGTGAGGCTCGGCGCGGAGATGAAAGGTGCTTTTGAAGATCCCCCATAGCCACGAAAACATACACGTGTCACTGCTCAAAGACCTGCTAACTGGGGTTTTCAAACCTGTCCGTGTGTTCTCTTTATGTTTCTTTTGGAAGCTAGGGTGAAATGAGCTAACCAATATTTAGAATCATCAGTTTTCCTGACTCATGCATATCTTTGGACCTGAAACACTGGAGCTATGAAATAATATATAGATGAATTACCTATACCGTATCAATCTGAGATAAGTCAATACTTTGGCAGAAATCTTCACTATCTTTTGGCTGTAGTTAATACTGAAATGCATTGGCTCCAACAGTACCTTAGCAAAGTTTATTCACAAACTAGTCCTGATAAGTCTCCAAATATGAAACTTAAGGCCTGGAACACCCTCTTCGTCTAGGAATTTACTTAATTTTTCTCATTTGACAAGTCCCAATAAATGTGATGGTTCAGTGCTTTGTCAGGAGTCACAATGTTTCTTGCTACTGTGAACCGGAGATAGGGGTTTGTCAGAGAGCATTGATTTCTTCTGATAACATTCTTGTAAAGTTAGTCAAAGTTCCCAATTCGAAATGCATTAACCGCATGCATTACCTTAGGTTTGTGCCCAAAATAGTCCATATAATGCTCAAAATGTGAAACAAAGCAACATTTCCCAATGATTTTCCTATCTATCCCAACAATAGCAGTGTGCGAATGTGTCAGCTTTTACAACCCAGTGGGGCATTATTCTCCCATCCGCTGTCAGCACTTTGTGATTTACCAACTGGCGGGGAGCCTTATCAGCGCCAGGCCCCCGTGTGTATAACCACCCCTAGCTGCTGCGTTTGCCAGGGCCCTTTGACGGTGCTCCTGATTATTACTCCGAGCCTAATGTCGCCCGATAAGACGGCGTGTGTAATTAAGCCGTTTCCGTTATCTTGCAGCTAGGTGAGGCTCAGGAGGGTGCTGCTGCCGTGCGGATACTGGCTTTTCATATCGCTCCACGCTTTTTAGTCCAATCTCGTTTTTTTTTTTTTTTTGCTTATGCATTCACGAGGCCTCATCTTACCTTTTAAACTTTTATTTGGGGCATCGGTGAGAAAAAAAAAAAACTATGATTCAGCATTTTTCTTTGCTGCAATTGCATAAGTTAGAGATTCTTTACTGTAGTTGCAATAGATAAGCATTAATAGACATTTGATGGAAGATTTTTATTGAAGGCTGCAAAAAAAACTGAATTTACTAATTGCACTCATATGTTTGAGTGAATTACCATGGCAAAGGGGTTCAGCTCGTGTGCTTGTCTCTCATAGCATCAGTCACTGTTCAGCGGGAACTCCCAGCCCATAGTTGTATCGTTAGTCTTCACTCACATAATGGGATTTTGATTGTAGCTGTGCTTTTACTTGATGTGATCCGAGTGACATTCTGCTTGGTACATGGGCCAAGGAGCTTGAAAAGTGGGCCAGTACACATTGTATAGGAACCTATAGCCTCCCCTCTCCTCACATGTGTGGAACTTAGCCCGGAGTGTTGTATATACGTCTCATTGATCTAGAGCGCCAGACCTCAGCTATCACTTTGAGGTTGACAGCTAAATGACCGGTAGCCTTAGGCATTAGCCATCTCTGCCGTTAGCCTTAGTGCGTCGCTGTGCCAGATCAATACCAAATGATACGACGTTGGGACCTCATCAGCGGCGGCCATCTTAGCTGACACGTACGGTTATCTATAGCTTTCTCCCAATCACATCTCTTCTTTGTAAGCTTCCCTTTAGGGTCTTCACTCCTTCCAGACTCCTTGGAGAGAACCGCGGCGTCAGTGTATCCCCAGTTGGTAAAGCATCCTGCCTAAGGGCCATAGTGGCTAAGGGAGGGGTGGGGGGTGGGGGGTGGATAATGCTTCATTTTTCCTGGTTGTGAAAAGCAAGAGTGATGCCCTGTTAGTCCCAATGGGGCTGAGCAGCAGGGGGTGGTGGCGCCATGGGCCCAGGGAGGGGGGACTTAGTGAAAACCAAAGCACCAGAGGGATCGAGCAGAGGAGGAACAGAAGGAGAAGGGAGAGACACAAAAGGGATGAGGCTAGAGGCGAGAAAGCAAACTAATTTATCTGTCTAGAAAGAGAGGCATACAAGAGAGTCTTCAAACTATATGCAATACTTGTGCCTGCTCCAAAACATCTCTATTTTTAGTTCAAATATAGCCCGTATATATTGCCTGACTTCTTAATCATTGAGTTTTGAATAGTATTTCGCTGAATCTGTTTTACTTAACCTGCAAGCAGGCTATGTAAATATATGGTTTAAAGTCTTAAATTACATTGTGGTTAGCTGCTCTAAGCTAAGTGAACCAACATAATCAAACATAAATAGATATAGTATTATTATAATTTTTTTTTATAATTGTTGTGGACTGTGGTCAATCCACCAGCGAGATTCAAAATGGGCATGTATTCAAATGATATCTAGTTTCCTCACAATAATCTGGGTCTACCTCAAAAACCAGTCACGTTTGCCTTTAACCATTGGTGAAAGTTAATTAAAAATCTGGTGCTAACATTTTGAGTTATTCCCCAAATACATTACTGGACTTAAACCGGACATCGATAATCTTCAAAGCATCGGCTAGTCACAGAACTCCAGCTATGTAATCACCATGTCACTTGGCCCCCAAAACACAATCTTTTTCCAATTTGTAGAAGATAATTGCAGTCCAAAACCCAATGAAAAGTATACTTTTCAATGCGTCTTACAAATAGATGGTTTTACTTGACCTGGCACAATGCAATATAATGGTAGATAGTTTTAAAGAGAGAGAGAGAGACCAAAATTCTTTAATATTGATCTTATCTCAGTGGATTTTGAAAACCAATACAGATTAATGGAAAAAGGAGTCTAGATATTGCAGATATGGAGGGCAGATTTAGCCAACCCCAAAATGAGGTACAGAAAATCCTAGCTTTTAACTTCTCCCCAGTCAATATTTTGCCTAGAAGTCAATCTGGTGGTTTTTATCTTTGAAGACCAAAGGAACCATTGATGATATCTGACATAGGGAGTGGTTGCAAGTTTTTTGTAAAGTTGTTGGGTTAAAAGTAGCACTATAAATTGCAATGGTATTAGATTTCTTAAGTGCCATTGACAACTTTGGACATAATTGAAAAGTCATACAACCAATGGGCAAGAAAGAAAGTCTCAGAGCTAGTGTGGATGGGTAGACAAAGTAAGCCATACCATGCTTACACCAATGGTATTATGATATTTATGTTCAGCAAGCTAGAAAATATGTTCTGTAATTGAAGCATACTGGCAATTCCTCTCAGAAGTCAGTCTGAATTCATGTTTTGCCTTATAATGCAAATAACATTACAAAAGTTCGCCTTTTCACCCCATTGTGGAAAATGTATGCTTCATTAATACCCACAACTGTCTGATCTCCAAATATTCCAACAGAAAATGCCCTAGATTTTAATCCACAATTCATTCATCTTGAAGTTTCTCCAGGAATCGCTACAGGGAATCATTAGTCTTTTTAACACTAGAATCCCACCCCCAGCCCCTATCCATATAAGCCATCCCCCCTTCCCTCTCCTGGCCTTTTCAACTCTATCCATAAACCCTGACTAATATTCATAGCAGCTTGTCTTCATCAAGGCATTAGTAAAAAAGCTAAACATGCCGAAATTAACCAGGCGTATCCTCCCCGTATCAGTTTAGTGGTGTTCGGGGGCCTTTCCTTCAGGGCATGCATCGGCCACGCTTCTTCTGTTCATATTTATAACCCAGGCTTTTTATTAGCGACCTAGCGGGGTGCTAACAGTTGGGAGGCAGCGTGGAGCTTTGATGGCCGTGGCAGGCGTCTCGAAGCGGGGCCAAATTGGATCAGCTGCCGGTCCTGGAGCTCTTTGGAACAGGCAGATTTTAAATCAAGGGGCGACTTAGCACTGAAAAGCATGTTATTTGAGGACTATTTGTATACATATGAGATACTATATTTATTGGTTTAAACCTTGTTTAGTTCCAGTTTTGACCTGGTTTAGTCCTGGTTCAGAACCAGTCTAGGCTTGATTTAACCGTGGCTTAGTCCCCTTTACACATTTTTAGACCTATTTTAGACCTAGTTGGTTTAGCCCTGGTTTAGTTTCTCTGAAGACCTGGTTTAGTTTTATTTAGTTTTCCTTTTTATGTACCTGGATTCTGGGTTTGTTTAGAGTCTAGAACAAATATACTTAGTTTCCAGCCCTGTTTTAGCCTGCGTTTAGTCCTGCTTTTTCCAATCTCTAATTTAGTCCGATTATGACACGCTTTTGAGATGGTTTGGATCATTGTAGTGTGGCTTTAAGCTTTTATAAAATACACCCAAAACCGCCCTTGAACGAGGGGAAGGATTTTGAAAAGAGTTTCACAGCTCGCTTGACTCGACGAGAAGCTTGTGATCAGCGAATATTTGTCACACCTGCAGTATTTTAAGCCTCACTAACTGGAGGATGTGTTCTGCTTGTATGGAAGTGTAGAAAATAAGCGACTGTGTCAACACCCGGTTCCAGTGGAGCCATTTTGGGACTTACTCCAAAACAACATTCCCCCTGTTATTATGTTGTGTAACCTTGGTCATGGTCGGACAAAGTGTTAGCTGCAGAAACATCACATTTGGAGCCTGAGATGCTATTTGTCTTATGCTTTGGCGAGAAAATACTCACACGAAGCTGGCATACAAGGCAGGCTTAACATCTGTGGTGGAAAAAGATGCTGGAAGAACTACTTTGCCATGCTTTGCCACAAGTCTTGGCTTTTTTCATATGTTTTGATTTGGTG
The DNA here is from genome assembly GCA_036025475.1 of Philypnodon macrostomus. Classification (NCBI taxonomy): domain Eukaryota; kingdom Metazoa; phylum Chordata; class Actinopteri; order Gobiiformes; family Eleotridae; genus Philypnodon; species Philypnodon macrostomus. The sequence goes on from JAVQKC010012637.1 coordinate 20,401, forward strand.
ATCTATTAAAAAAGCCTATTCTTGTCTCGATTTGCGGGACCCTGTTGCTTCAAAGTGGTAGACAAGAAGCAAAATATTGAAGTTATATTCATTCTTGGACCTTTCGATTCATGGACAATTCATTTAGGGTACTTTTAGAGATCTTGTTTTCACATACTTGACATTGAATTCAAGTTTAGGTTTTTGGATCATGCCTGTAACATTATGCATTTTACATGAGTGATGAATTAGCTTTGTTTATTCGATTTGGGGTAAAGAAGAATCTTGGTGCGGCTTACTTTCTCTCTTTAGCGGTCGAAACTGTGAACTGTTAGCATGCATAGGGTTTTTAATTAAATGCCCTTCTTGAACCAAGCTTCTCGATTTATTAAGTTGACCATCAGATAATCTCTTTTGTTTGCTCTAAGAAAAGCCAATTCAGTCTTATGATGCATTGAAGGACATGACTGAGTAGGTGCTGTGCTAACACTTGCATTTTAACAATTCCTCGTTATTCAAGCCATCCCACACAAGTATTTTTCTCTTTCAAATCTGCCCACAATAACTACCAACACAGAACAGATGCTCCAAGGCCATTCGGAAACACGGATAACTGTATCTCTCGAAGCTGTGTTGGCTGATCTGACAGCTAGGCAAAGGCTATATTATGTGAGTTTATAGGATATTCATGTATACAATGCCCGTGTAATCTTAATGCAAGCTTTATTTGGTCATACCCACCAGTGCATAAAATCTCCCGCTGTGCAAATGAGATAAAGATAATGCTTTAATACAACTAGAATAGATTCATTGCATTATGTTATTTAAAAAGGACATTCATGATACTGAATTTGAATGTGCAGATTATTGCTTTGTTTAGCACAGTTTAGACTTTTTTTAAGCCTGATGTAGTCTTAGTTTTTTGACCTGCTATGGTGTTAGTTTAGTCCTGGTTTAGACTTGGTTAAGTGTTTTAGTCCTGTTTACACTTGGTATAATCCAAGTTTAGATCTTGTTTAGTGCTGGTTTAGAGTTGAATTGTTTAGTCTTGGTTAACATCTGCTAGGGTCCTGGTTTAGTCCTGGTTTAGACCTTGTTTAGACCTTGTTTAGTTCCTGGTTTAGCCCCAGTATAGTCCTGATTTAGACTTGCGTTCACCCTGGTCTAGACCTGGTTTAGTCCCGGATTACATTTGGCATAGTCCATATTCAGGATTACTGGTTTAGAACTTTAATAGTCACCATTTGTCTCTCCTTTGTTTGTATCCCTTTATTTTGATATAAACCTTGGCTAGCACTTTTAGACCTGATTTAGCCCAATTCTAGTCCAATAACTGGAGAAGCCAAACATTTTCCAAGGAGTAAAACCATTGAAAAACCTCTGCAGTAGGCCACAGTTGAAGGACAGTCCCCGCCGTTTCGCTCCCAGTAAAGTGATTTGCTCCAATTTAGGGATGTATTGAGGGGCTTGTGGAACGGCCAATGGATTGTCTCAGCTTATCCTTACCCGTCTGAAGGAATCATCCCGGAAAGCCTTTTAGTAAATGGACCCTGGCATTGTACTCCGCCAATTGATGCCGGCTTTCCGAGATCGGCGCCTCTCCAAATCGCCTTTATCTTGGCCATTGTTGCCGAGCAATTGGATCTCGTCGGCACTGCCCACACGGTTTTTTTTTTTGGATGCATTTCGGAACCGGGGATGGAGTTTGCTGTGTAGGTGGTCGAAAAACAGAGTGTGAAGAGATGCATAATCACACATACAAGAAGCATAATCAAGCTTGAGGGTAGGGAAAAAGGGCCCGTATTGTAGGCTTGAGAGAGAGAGCTGATCAACTGTGTGACCTTCTCCGGAACAATGTTAATGTCACCACCTGGGGGAGGACGGGCCAAAGGGGGAGGGAGGCAATGGAGGGAAGGGATAGTGGAATACAAACAGACAGAAGGAGAGAAAAAGTCTATTTGATCTTTTTCAAATACAGTTTTGAGTGGCGTCATGTGAGGTCACTTGCAGGTGTCCAGATGATATTATTAGACAGCATTACACGCATTCATTTATTTGCATTGTTTAATAAGGAACCATTTTGTCAACGGGAGGCAATTGCTTTGCCAGGTCATAATGAAACCCTCAGCATTTATCCACGTCAATGTCAAATATAGTCGCTGGGGTTTGTGAAGGCAACATCAAATTAACATTAATATAAAAAAATAAAAAATCCAAATATAGTCCAATTAATGGTGGTTACATGTTCTGTGTTGCATTTTTTTTATACCAAAGATAAACCATTATATTACATGGTTTATCGTTTTACATTCAACATATAATAACTAAACCAGATCTAGAAGGTGTCATATCGGTGCTGCTTTTCACTTCCTTTATGAATGAACCCTTGTACTGTAGATGCTCCCCAAAGCCAGTCATTCTCTTCTAATATGCTTCTAAACCATCCTGTAAACCCGTATTCCAAACATTTCCTATTGAGCCCTAACCCTAACATTTAGTGTGCACCAACCATTCCCCACTTTTAGCCCCGCTGACACAACCCCATTCTGGTAAATGTCACACTTCCCCCAAAAGGATCACCCTCCCCACTCCCCTGCTGTGAAAATAAAGTCGAGACCATCTCCCTGTCGTCCTGCCTCCTTCACCTTGTCCCTTCAGTCACTTGCTCCCTTTCCTTATCCCCTTCCCATTTATCCCACTCCATCCTCTTTTCTCTTGAACTATCTCCACCGAGCACACGCCTCAGTTTGCCAGCCTCAGCGTTTTGCCCAAAACCGTCTCCGCCTTTTAGACAGATAATTAGCCCTCACCTAGGAAAGAGGGGAGCACAATGTAAGGAAAGGAAGAAAGAAAATGGGTGAATTTGGTCAATCGATGGAAGAGCAGAGGATAGGGTGTGAATGAGAATGAAAATGGGTGTCATATTTTGCACCTAGTATGGTTCACATAGCCAAAAGCAAAGTGGAATTAATGCTATTTGCAATATACAGACTTGTACTTACAGTAAGACACTGAAAATGTATATCTGACCCTTTCAATGTTGAAGAGCATAAAATGTAAAGATCAAAACTACTGAGGTTGCGCACCTCTTCCACTGGTTTGTATAAGAGGTGCACAATGTACATTTTGGAGGGTACATTGCAAATTAACACTGTTTTTCAATTCAGTAGCTGCATGTTCTGAATAGTCCATAGTGGCAACTTTGAGGTCACTCTTACTGTCCAATGCAGCAATTTTCTGTGCTTACTGTTTTTTTTTTTTTTTTCCTACTGTTTTACAAAACAGGGTCAGTTCAAGGCTAAACTGGTATGCTAATGTGCATTAAGTATAAAAATAAAGTACATCATCTCATACAATTCTTTTTTTTCCCCATATGGCCATTCATCAACATGGCACCACAGTGGTAAGATATCTTGCGATTAGAGTTATTATTATTGCAGTCTTCAACACATGCAGTGGCACATCATCACTGCTCCTTCTCACAGCAGCTTGCAGCCTCGACTAGATTTTTAATTTGATGTCAGTATGCAAATGCGGTAAACACTCCAAAAAAAAAAAAAAAAAAAAACACAATTCCCTTTTTGTTCCTGGAAGACTTGCAGGAGAGATTGTTACTGCCTTAGCAACAATCACCACCCCACCCGCCCCCACCCTCCTCCAATACAGAAAAAAAGTTGTCGATTTATTTTTAGAAGGTGCAAACTAGGAAAGAGGTGGGGTGACGTGTGCGCGCTACTGTAAGAAGTGTCTCATTCCTGATAATGGTTCCAGCAACTCCGTCTGTCAAAGTCTATTTACACACAAATGAAGTGGCTAGTTGCATAATAGCCTTGTGGAGCCAGCTAGCCTCCATCTCAGCTGTCAAAATAGGTTAGCGGCTACAAGTGAAAAACAAACTGTCCATTATAGCGTCATTAGACCTGCTTTAGTCTAGCTAGTTTAGTGCTAGTTTGATACTAGTTTAGATCTGGTATAGTTCCTATAGTCCAGATTTAAACATGATATGGCTAATGTTTTGAGCCAGCTTTGTCTGTTTTTAGAATAGCATTGTTTTCATTGAGCCATGGCTTAGTCTCTCCCTAGTTGTAGACCTAATTTAGGCCCAATAAAATTCAGATTATATCCTGTGTAGTAGTTTGACTAAAAAGTCATTCTTACTCTCGATAATGGTCCCAGCAACTCCGTCTGTCGCCACCTATTTACACACTCATGAAGTGGCTAGTCGCGCTATAGCCCAGTGGACCCGCTAGCCTCCATCTCGGCTGTCAAAATAGGTTAGCGGCTACAAGTGAAACACAGCCGTCTGCCGGATCAACTGGGCGCTTGTCCGTAATAGCTTCATCCTCGGACATGGAGCAGCTCCCCCACACCTCTCCCTATACAACCCTCGTGCCAAGTAATAGACTTCTCAAGCGCGCACAAATCGGGGATGCAGACTTCTATTTGGCATCCACGGAGGAGAGCCAAAGAGGCGCACAGAGTAATAGGGGTGAAGCGGACCATAACTACAGCTGAATAAATCTTGCTATCTTGGCGCGGTGTAAGCTGGGGACGTGCGCTGGCTTGTCGAAGGGTTATAAAATGTTGTTTGATAGGGGGGTTCCGTTAGAGCTATCCACTTGCTTGGCTTGTGCCCCATACTAGAGTCAAAGTGGTTTCAGTCATGTGGCTGGAGCTGTCTTGTAATCTGTCTATATTTTTGTATTGGCCTTTCCCTGTGTAGTGGCATATACTGTGCATAGAGACTAGGATACATTTCTTATTAAACTGTGCTGCTTCTAAACTTGGCTAAATCCAGTCATCTTCTTCCACTCATTCAGGGGCCATGGTCAATGGAACCAATCCCAGCAACTATGGGCCTTAGGCAGGATGTACAATAACCAGTTGGTCACAGGGCTTACACGGTGACATTTAAGTAATACATCAACAAAAACAAGTCTTATTATGCTTATTATGCTCCTTATTCTAAAGAGATGGCCTAATTACCAAGTGACAAGTAAATATCAAATACATTATTATATATGTGATATAATGTGAATAAGAGAGCTGGTGGCTGTGGATATGTATGTTGAAATAGTAACTCTCAGAAAAACAAAAATCTTTAATCAATCTGACTATCACATTAGACCTGATTGCTTACCGTTTCTTATTTGTAAGCCACTCAATCACAGGGAAGGAGTTGCTTATTGAAGACAGAGAGATATTTTATGCCCAAATGCAATGGTGAATATAACTACAACCACCCAATCAATTATACATCTTCGTGTGATAAGAATTTAGCATATTCTAGCACCTCTGCCTATCGCTGCATTTGCTTTTGCCTCAGCATGTGTAATCAATCAGGCAGTAATCAGGTAATCTAGACAGTCTGTGTGTCTATCTGAGCATGCAGTCATGTGACAGCTGGCAGGATGCTAAGTTATCCTGCCTGGGCGAGCTGATGGCACCACATAGATCCTCTCTCGACTCGCTGTTAAGACATATCCAGCAATCTAATGACTGCTCAAGGTGTCAAATGGGCCACAAAAGTCAGTTTAGTGTCACGATTTTTAAAAATCTTTTTGACTACATTCAACTGTTAGCAGGAAACAAAAACAGGTTTGTGGAGTCCAGGAATGGAAATGATATTTTGGGGAAATCATGTCAAGTGAATTGTCTGAAGTTGTACGTTGAAATTACATGCACATACAGTAGTTTAAAAAGTGCCCTGTGGTAAAGAGGTTTGCGTTTCTGCGTTATAGCAATGAGCTTCTAAGATGAGACAAGAATAGAAATATATAAGAGATGTGAATAATTGTCTTCCGGCATCAGGCCCATAGTTAATGGAACACAACCACCTGTGAATAAATAATAATGTCTAAACCCTTTTGCATTCTCTTGCAGACTTGTCTAGAACTGGAGCGCTACCTACAGACAGAACCCAAACGCTTATCTGAACTCTTCGACCAGGACTTGGACGGTCTCCTCACCCCGGCCTACATGAAGGAAGACGGTGAAGAAGACCTCTCAGACGGCCTTGTTCCGGACCTGCCGCACCTCCCAGAACCACCCAGCCCGCCTCCGGTTCTCCTCTGCCCGAATCGAAAGTCCTTGACTCCGAAAATCAAACCCAAGAACCATGGAATGGAGAATGTTGAAGGCCTAGAAGGTGTCCACCAGGCCCAACTCAGCGCAGTGACATCCCTGACGCCACCATCGTCGCCAGAACTCGGTCGCCATCTCGTAAAACCCAACCAGACTTTGACAGCCTCAGCCGATGGTACGTTGACCCTGAAGTTGGTTGCCAGGAAAGTCGGTCTTAGCGCGGCGAGGTTAGTGGCGGCCCAGGCGCTCCCGATGAGGATAAAAGACGAAGATGACGGAGCGGCTTGTGTGATAGGAGTCGGAGATCTACCGGAGAACAAGAAAAGGATTCACCGTTGTCAGTTCAACGGCTGCAGGAAGGTGTACACCAAGAGTTCCCACCTAAAGGCGCACCAACGGACACACACGGGTAAGAAATCCAACATCCATATCACAAAGCAAAGTCTTTTTAAGGTGTATTGTTAACCTAATCCACTCTTGTAAGATTATAAAATATGCAAGACCATCCTAATAACATTGATGCAGATGCACAGAAGACCACACCAGGGCCACTTTATTAAGTGTCCTTGGATTGTATATCAAAAAATCTCAGATTATATGATCCATCAACAAGTATTTCAACTACACTTCTTATTAGTAGTACAGATTCTGTCTTCTACCTAGTTTCATCTAGTCAAAAACTGTCTTGCTAATCCTTAATGCACCCTTTAAAACTTCAGAAAGCACATTTTCCATATTAACGATTGCCCCTAATTTGCAAACAGCCTGTTATTTGCTTCTTGCATAGATAGACCGCCTTCTAATTGGCCCTGTGAGGTTGCTACCAGAGAGAGTAGCCATCCGATACACCTGCAAGTGATGAAATTGATTGACTCCCATTGTTGGTGGCAGGTTGAAACGACCTGAAAGTGAATGCTTGCTCCATGGTGTCAAGGCTAGAGCAATAAAAAGGTTGGAAAGAGAGAACTGAATTGTGTGCCTTAGCTTTACTTAAAGATAAGAGCGGAATAGCTACCTGCTTCTTGGAACAAAATGTACATAAACGATAAGAAAAATCCAGGTCACCTTATGGAACTTTGACCATATGCCGATAAAAAAATACGCTGAATCTCGAAAAACCCACTTCTCCTAATCCCATTCTTTCAACCTAATCCAGGACAGGCCCTTTCTTGTCAAGGTTTCGTCTGAAGATGGGAAATTGGGGGATGGGGTTGTGGAGCTATAAGTCTAGAGCTCCTCCATCTCAATCTGAAAGCACTCAGACCCCTGTCGCAGGCTGTCCTCCATCTGAGTAACTGCACGGTGATGGATGGATTGACCTGGATAGGGCCACCATTTCCAAGACTTATTCCAGACTTTACTGTACTACCTGCATTCTGTAGTCTATGTGAGTAGTGAACTATTGGAGTTAGGGGAATTGGCAAAAATCATGATGAAAATACAAGGAACCGGTCTACACTAGTTGGATTATAATTTGGTCTACTGATTAACATGGGATTCAGAGTGGCAGTGTGAATTGTTGTCAGTACAAGCACCATGATTAACTGGCTATTTTCTAAGGTATACCCCACTTAAGGCCCAAAGTTGCTGGCAAAAAACTTAATGTCACCCTCGACCTTATGCAACACCTGACAACTAACTAAGATACTTTTTATTCCCATGTTCCTCCCATGTGCAGTATAGGTTTTGGGCCCTCAAATACTGTTGTGTTTTGGGCCAAAGATTGAACCCAAAACCTCCTTGCTTACAGCCTTTTCCACTCTATTTACATTAATAAAACAAGCAATTAGAAATACCAAAATGACTCTTGTATATACAAAAAGTATTGTGTTGAACTGATTATGCCTCTCTTCAAAATCTTTCATACCACTAGTGACATGGCATGTTTTTACCGGCTGTGAATCCCCACCAAATCAACTTGTCAAACCGTGTATGCTAAGGCCTACGTGCGATCACACCCTGGATGGTGCCTGGCTCACGTCGGAGGTGTGAGCCAAACTGGAACAAAGGCCATGCACGCCATCATCGATTCTCCCCTGTGTGATGCATCTCCAGCCACTGGGATTAAGCTCCATGCCAACCAGGGCTAGCCATGGGAGAACCATGTTGGAACATCCAGACAGGCAGAGGGGTGGCAGACAAATTTCAGCTGGAGCCCTTAAAAACAACTCCACAAGTGGTCATTTGTATGCCCCAAATTGGTTCCAAGCTATTGACAACCCATGTAAGAGGTATTGCTGTAGATGGAGTGGTGGCTTGGATTATCACTGTTCCCAGTCAGGACAGTCCATTCCTTTTAGGGGCAATTTTACAATAAGACATTTACTGGGTTGTACAAAGGTGGAGCTAAAGACGGCAAAGTGCAAAGCTGTGGTCCAAAAAGACTTAAACTCTGGAAGATGATTATTAGATTTCACTTACATTGTAACTGTGATGACATAGCAATCTGGCATAGAGGTATGCCAATGTTGTTGTGATGCATGAAATTTCAAAGTCTTATGTAAATGTATGAAATATAGACACACATGCAGACAGGCATACATACAGACACACATACAGACACATGCAGACACACATACAGACAGAGTATTATAAGCCAGTGTGTACCCGTCCCCTCGTCCTGCCCCAAATCTAATTGTACAATTCCTTATCTGTGGTAAGCCTATTCACCAAAAGCTCTACAGGGCACCGTCATTTCAACTCCGCCGCTCTAATTCCAGATTAAATCGTAGCCTTTTCTCCCTCGGTAATTTATGGAAATAACAAGTAAGAAAAAGAGGATTTGAGTAATGACATCTTTAAACTTGTCAGGATAATGGTTCCGTGAATGGGCCCGGGGCCGGTGGCAGTGCTGTCTATTTCAAGGGCCTCTACTGTACCTCCCAATTCTCCATTCATTTTGGCTTTGTTTCTCTTCAGTCATTTGCCTATTCTTCTTGTGTTTGCTATTGTCATCTGAATCTCCTTCATCATCCCTTCATTGTCGGTTTGAAGTACAAGACAGATGTTCACCTTTTATCTATAGCACCTGAAGTGACAGTGAGACGTTAATGGGGGAGGGGGGGGGGTGATGGTTCTTCAAGCAACTGAGACTTATGGCTCTGTATGTACTATTGAACACCATTAAAATGTCATTAATGGGAGCACTCTACATGTACTCTGTAGTCGCTGGCATTAGCATGTTAGCATATGCCATTAAGGTACCATTAGGTTGACTTTCGAACATTTGACTTCACTTAACTCCTTTTAAAGAGGTTAAAAAACACACCTTAAGACACACATGACATTATAATTTGTATGTCATTTGAGTATGCCATTATTATCATCGAGCTGTTAGCTTCAGCTTCATTGACCACTACTACTGGTGCAAATCCATGGTTGTCTATTTTAGCAGAAGCCATATTGATCAAGTCAGGTGGATAGAGCAATGTTTGGTATGAGAATTTAGCATTGGCACTAAAGGCATGAAATAAACCCAAAAAACATATGACAGTTAACAGTAAGATAGTGGCTGATGTAAGCTGAACAATAGAATTCCTTTTTATTATAACTGATCTGAATGGTCTTCAATTAGAGAAAAGCAAAGTCTCTCAAATTTGCTAGTTTGCACACATCCTCACTCCACTTTTCATTTCTGTCCTAAATGTCCAAACCAGTAGTTGTGAAGCCTGCAAACCCTTCTCCAAGTGGCTTTTAATGACCCCTGGGACCCCCTCCCCGAGCCCCCTCCCACTTCCCCACTCTGACTCCAGCTAATGGAGCCAATGCAATTAGGCTGGACACTGGCACCTGAGAGGCTGCAGAGTGAATGGGTGCACCCTTGTATATGTCTTCACCGATATGTGCTAGGAGCAATCGGAAGTAACAGATTACCCATAATGGGATTACACTGTATTATTAGATTACTGGTGGAAAAACATATGATCTGATTTTGAAGAGGGAGAGAGCATTTTAATAGCACAATGTTTTTGCCTGGAGGGAGTGCCTGTGTTAGATTATGGCTTCTATTCAACAAAAAGCAAACGTTTGAGAAACTGAAGAATATCTTGAATTGGCAGAATGTAATCTAAATGAGTGACATTGATTAAAGGTGCAGTAAGCATTTTTATTTGGAGCGTAGTTTTTACATTGCAAAATCACTTCCTTTGACAGTCTGCGAGGATCAACGGTTGCCCTGCTGGGACATACTTACTCGTGTGTAGAACCAAACAAGGTGTGATCAGGGTGAAAATAAGTCCTAATATACGGTTTACGGTTTCAAATTGGTTGTGTGTCCCAGGGTTCCAAATTGTAGGTCAGGATTCAAATGTTGGTCATAGAGATGTTACATAGTTTTAAGCCTAATATTACTTTACTTACATAACTGTTGAAATACAGTAATATAGTTCTGGGGGGAAAAAACTGGTAAAAACGTATGGATAGTTTTCTTTGGGCATTTGTTGCAACATACAAAATTGTCTAATGGACTGAGTCTTAAAATGTATAGGCTCAAATATGCCAGCTCAAAAAGTGTTACTGAATGCAAAGTTCAGCATTCCAAAGTGAAGGTATATTGCATTTTGGACAACCATATGTCTGTTTAAAGTATGTCAACTGGCCCATGTTTAATGAATCCAGGCATTGCTTTGACAGCACATCACCACGTCTTGAGTAAAAACAGAGCCAAAATGAATCTCCTTAAGTTGATAAGTGACATTCGATGTTTTGCGGGCATGGTGTAATCCAGAGAAACAGAGCCTAATCAGATTATAGTGGGGCTAATCCCATAGATTAGGTTAAAGTCTGCCAGTTATCGTTATATATTGAGAAGAGTCTTGAATACAGTGCGTACCTGCTCCACTGCTTGTTTGCACCAGGGCATCTTCAGGGAGGCGGAGGCGGGGTAGTCGGGAGAAGGGGGGGTTGTTGCTAGGCGACGTGAGCAGCGTATGGTTGGAGGAGTTGGTAGCTCAGTGCTTGTGTACTGCTGCGGGCTCAGGGCTCTTAGTGTATCCTCTCAGCTCCTCCTTTTTGTGTTTTTGTTTTTTATGCCAAAGGAGGATCGGCAAGAATGAAAGGAAAGGTGTAAGACAGTGGTGAGAACAGTAATGTTTGGTTTAGATGTTTGGAGGACCAGACAGAGGTAGCAGAGCACAAGATGTTGAGTTTCTTTTTGGAAGTGAATAAAAATGGAAGTCACATTTTATCAATTGAGATGGTTTGGACATGTGCAGAAGAGTGATATTAAATACATGGGTAATAGGAGATTTGAACTACCAGGAGAAGACCGACGTAGATTTATGGATGTATTGAAATCCATTAGTTCCCTTTTGCCATATAAGAAATGAGTGGCATTTGTGGTCCCATTTTTGCTATTGCTCTTGTTCTTTAGGGCATGTTGCAACTTGTTCCAGACGTAATGCTCACAATAATAATAATTACAGAAGTTATTTTTATGAACAGCCATCTCCAACTGGACTTTTTCCAGTTGTGTAATCTCTTTTAAGATGGTATAAGAGAACCCCTCTACTCATGTTTCAGCAGCACTCTTCCATGGGGGGGGGGGGGGGGGGGGGGGGGGGGGGGGGGGGG
>JAVQKC010012640.1:0-10108 GCA_036025475.1 Philypnodon macrostomus
CGATGCTTTTTCTGAAACTCAAAGCACAAGGTCAAAAGCACACAACACAGTAAAATATAATGATTCTCATAAGACTAATTTATTGTCATTATTATGAGCTTAAATAATGGAAGATAAAATGTACATTTTTCTAACAACGGTATTTTCCTTTTTGTAATTAATATGATTATGAATACTGGGATTGTTACAGTAAAAATAAGCATAAGGAACATAAATGAACGCACTGTATCACGATTCAATAATCTTCCCAGATTAGCAGATCGTCTTCTTCATATACTTCATATGAGATCACACAATGAGAGCTTTTATCGCCCTATGGCCTACCCCTATATAAACCTTCCACCACAGCAAATCATCTGCCACCTACCGTGCATTGATTTGCATGTTCATTTAGTATAGTTTTACACTGGATGCCCTTCCTTTCTCCAGTTATCCAGGCTTAGGACTGACATTAGGCGTAAAATGGCTGGTGACTCAAGTATAAATCCTAACCCTATAAAATTTGTCCTCAGTAAAAAAAACAAAAATGGAGCATAACATTTTTAATATTTGACTTACTTTCATTACCAGCATCCGTAGCATTGTCTTCAAGAGTGTTGCCCCTTGAACATTAGCCGCAGTGTCTGGTGCACCTATTATAGCCTCTTCTCTGGAAGCATCATGCCCCAGCTGTGGACGACATGCCAGTTCTGATCAGTATTCATTTTTCATATGAAGCTTCTTTGCAGTCACTGCCCTAGAAAAGATCTCCTTCAGTGCCTCCCTTTTATTATGTGCCTAGACATGTCTTATTTATTCTCTCAATTTACAATGTTTTTCTTTCAGCATCAAATGTAAATTACGGTGCCGTTATTGATGTAATGGTAGCCTTGGTCACATTGATTTGATTAACAAGTGATTGGATAAACAACAAAAGATGATCACAAGGTCTCGGGATGGTCTGATTAATACAAATGATCTATTCTAGGCCATAGACAATCAATAAACATACAGTCTTCATATCTTTACCTTACGGGTCATTCATGGGGCATTTTGAGCACCAAATCTTACAGAAATATGCAGGATTCCTCAGTGATCAAGAAGAAAACGGTTGAAAAGATTGCTGAGGTTGTTTTTATGCCAAGAGAATCCCATTAGGTAAACTGTCTCCCATCTGAATCTTACATTGTGGAAGGAAGTGCATGTTTCTGCTGTTTTAAGGCATGTTTCTGACAGGTGCAAAACGTCTTTGAGTTTGATATAGAGGAAAGGCCCCGATCCATTAGATAAATAGACTGAGCTGAATATCCAATTGGGCCATTAGCATAATATACAGACAGGATGACCATGCAGGCAGGCTATAAATTATTCTCTCCTTCAAACAAAATTGCATTTTCTTTTAGTTTCTTTTTATTCCTCTTCACTGTTCACTGTTCTTGCTCAGTCCTGCCTCGTTTATATCCTCAGTCAGTGGTACTGACCTATACCTCATGTTTGTGTCTTTTTAGCCCGGGGCGCTCTCCTTCCTGCTATGACAATGAAATAGTGATGATGAACCATGTCTACAAGGAGCGCTTTCCTAAGGTTAGCCTCACACACACAAATGTAAACATGAAATATAAACATTAAAAACAAAAATATTATCATTCATTTTCAAACATTCACTTTGACATTTTCTTGGCTATTTCTAATCTAGTGTTAAGATTAGCCATTATTGTTATACTGCACAATATTAGTGTGTTTATAAAACATTTCCCTCGCTACAGTAACTGCTGTTTACAGTGCTCAGAGGATGAATCACACAAGCCCAGCCATCTTCAAACATACACTCTACAGAACTGCTTTTCAATTTGTAGCACAAGAAATTGCTGGCAGATGTTCAAATTTACAATACACGGGGTCCTATGATCTGTATGATGAACAGTCAGCTTTAGGACTGAGTAGGGCTCACAGGAGTATAGCTTAATGAACGATTCATCTTTATGTTATATGCATATATATGTAGTGAATGTATGTGTAAAATCCAAAGATAATATGAAAAGACAGCTTTGAAACATACTGACAGAATCTTAACATTGTCAATTATGGGCACACATTAAGTTGACATTTTATAATTATAATTAGTAAGATTAATTAAACATTATAGTATAATTGTTGTATAATTTTCTCTATGATGTGATATTCAGGCCACTGCTCAGATGGAGGAGAGGCTGGCTGAGTTTATCAACAGTTACTCTCCGGAGAGCGTCCTGCCTCTGGCCGATGGGGTCCTCAGCTTCATTCACCATCAGGTCATCGAGATGTCCCGGGACTGTTTGGACAAATCTCAAGAGGGCGTCATCACTAGCGTGTACTTCTGTGAGCTGCAGGAGAACCTGGAGAAGCTACTGAACGACGTGAGTTTGATCAGTGACCTGTCGAGCTGTTGAAGATATGTGCAGTTATTAAAGTGTCCACCGCTGTCTCCCAGGCCCACGAGCGCTCGGAGAGTTCAGAGCTGACTTTTGTCACAGAGCTGGTCAAAAAGCTTTTTATCATCATATCTCGACCGGCCAGGCTTCTGGAGTGTTTGGTGAGTCTCTAAACCAACTCAAGTTAAGTTGCCCCTAGTGAATGTAAGAGAGAATGGTTGTCTATCTGTGTAGGCCATAGCAGCTCTTTGTCAGCCATGCGACTAGCTGGCTATAGTGCTAGGTGTTCCCCACTTAAGGCATATAATTGCTGTGATAGGGTCTAGTCACCTAAGATAAATCAGATAAATTAAGGCCTGTTTTCCTAATGCTGTTGGGTACGTATATGTGTCTGCAGGTTTTAGAATGTTTTTAAACCAAGAATTTAGTTTATGTATGCAGAAGGGGTTGTATATGCTATGTCATACAATGCATTAGCCATGACTCATATCTCTACTGAGGCAGAATACATGTTTATCATCATGACTGTATCTTTTTCTAACGGTGTGAATTATTCTGTGTCTGTGCTGAATCATCAACTGAACTGTGAGGCTGTGTCCTTGGCATGTCAAACAAACAGAACTCACTTCGAAGTAACCGTCTGTGCTGAATACAATGGAGGCTTAGCCATACCTGCTTTCACTCACTGACTGGTGGCATCACATATTCAACATTGGTGCGATGATCCTCCTTCGGCCCCAGCTCATCTTTCTGTTGCCGTGGCGACCGGCGTAAAGGTCGATGGGGGTCATGTTGTCTGTGTGAAAGAGAGTTTAGATCCTCTTGGTGCTCTTGGTTAGAAAGGATAAACACACACAAATGCAATGTTGTTGGCCAGGATAGTCCATTTAGCATTCAAGTCAGCTTCAGCGTCTGATTTGGTGGAAATGTCACAGCGTCAGTAGGTTGTTAGCTGCAAGAATATTATCCTTGAGCAGAGCCAGCTATCAGAAAAGGCAGGATAATTCGCACCTCTCAGCGCCTCTATATTTTTTGGCCTCGAAGAGCAGATATGAGGGAACTGGTGAGGAAGGAAATGGTCTTGGCTACTACCCCAGGCTCTGCTCCTAATCAAAATGTTATTTCAGCAACAGGACTGAAACTCAATTCCCACAAGATTATAAAGAGTGTTACAAAAAAGTGGTCCTTTTAGGAATGCAATTTAAAGTTACATGTTGTATCTGGAGTGAATATATATACATAAATATATATAAATAATAATATACATTTATAAATGATGTACATACCAGATACCTTCTAACTTACTGCCCATTAACTTGTGATCAGAGTGTTATGCAAAAAGACAGTGTGCAACTTTTCATTGATAAACTTAAATATTTGGAGCAAATGTGTTTTTAATTATTGTGTGATTGGTGGTGGTCATTGAGCCCCAGGGCAGCTGTGGCTACAATAGTGCCTTACCATTGCCTGGTGTGCAGAGTGAATGAATTATGTACCTGTAGTTTTTTGAGATGGATGCTGTAATATGTGTACCAAATTAAGTAAATTTTACATTTTAGATTAACAATTTTTCTATTCAAATGTTTAATTGATTGTTCTGTGGCACTACCAGGAGTTTAATCCAGAGGAGTTTTACCATCTGCTGGAGGCAGCGGAAGACCACGCCAAAGAGGGACAACTGATGAAGGCAGACATCCCACGATACATCATCAGCCAGCTGGGCCTGACCAGAGACCCACTGGAGGGTGAGCAAAATATGGCATTCACAGGGACTTTTTAACCACAGTGACATGATTAAGCACCTAAAACAAAATGACATGAAATAAACTAGTTTGAACATTTTGGAAAAAGAACATGATCATTACACGACTGACTAACCAGACAATATCATTAAATATGACATTTTTAATAAGGCCAAGAAAAGCTAGTATTAATTGTTAAGTATCAGTTAAGTACTAACATAATGGGCTACTCTCAACAGTAAATGGAGACATTCTGGCACCACCATTTACTGCGTTGAGTCATTCATTAAAGTTTAAATTTGGTCCCAGTTCACATCTGCAGGTTAATCCATCACTCTACTCAATAAACTCCAAAATGGTACATTCTTTTTAGTGTTGCACAAATACTGATACTGGATCGAAAGTCGGCTGGATTGGTGGATCAGTAAATGAGGCAGATACTGGAGCCGATATCATTTATTGTACTTTAGAGTGGATAAGCATGTGATCAAATTACATTATATTGTAACTCAAAACAAATTACAAAACCTAGACATTTTGAGGGTCATCTGGTCTTAGTTGAATTATATTTTACGTTTATTATTTCTATGCCTTTATGCCTATGGTTTTGCATTAGTGACTCGATCGATCCACAAACCCCGAATATCGAGATCGGTATTGGGACTGAAAAAAGCTGGAACGTTGCATCTCTAATTATTATGATATTAATATTATTTTGCTAGTATCTCGACCTGGATTTGTACTCTCATGTATAGTCATGTACTGTACACCCACAAACGTAGCTGTCAACACATCAACGCCCACAAGAGCATTTTCACACTGATTTCTTGGTATGCTTCTAAGACTAGTGACAACATTGTTTGCAGTTCAGTACATTTTATTTAACAACGATATAAAGACATGGCAAACTCTTCTCAACTAATTGTTGATTATATCTCTGATTAAATTGTGTACTCACACAACAGCTGCTTGAATACACAAAGAATAAGCTCCGGCCAGAAAGGGTCAAATATGTGGGCGGCAAAACTGAAAAGACAATTATTATTTTTTGTTTTAAGTTTTTCAAAACCTGAATACCAGTTTTGTTACATCTCACCAGTTGTAATGTTTAAATCAGCTCAATGTGGGGTCAATTTTTCAACACTGTTCACAGAAATCGTGAGCCTTGACAGCTACGACAGCGAAGGTCCACACACGCCTGAGACCGATGATTCAACAGAGGTAAATGCGCTCACTTACAAAGACCTGTGTTTGAAATGTGCAGAAATGGTGAAAAGTGAAGCTAGCAATGCTGAAAAGGTGATGCTAATTTTGCTAATGTTATCAGGGGAAAGCACGAGTCATCAAGCCACCAACTGAAGAGGACTTTCAAACAATCAAGCTCATCAGTAATGGAGCATATGGGTGAGGATATTTAGCATTGTATAAATAACAAAGGATGCCCATATGACAGTCCCAGGTATATGTCCCAACAAAAATCAGTAAAAACATTAATATGTCTAAGCTATGCCAGGGCTATTCAACTTCATTAGAAAATTACAAGATTTGTGAAGGCCGGACAGGCTATTCATTAGACATTAATCATTACTGGCTACACATCACACATGAAATAAACTAGTCATACACAATCTTATTTTCTTTATAATATAATCATTTCAGCACAATTACACTAAAATATAGAAAGTACATACATAAAGTAGCCTATGTCTAGAAATATACCCAATATTAAAATATACCTTAAAACGGTAACATTTGATGTAATAGCTCATTTTATAACAACACACATTCATCATAATGCTGCCGTAAGTGCAAAACTGCATCTGCAAAAATCTGAGACTAGCTCATTTGAGGTAATAACACCATTCAAATAAAAGCTTGGGTTTGGCGTGGCACCATAGTTACAAAACCATCTTTTACTAAACAAGTGAAGTCATGGTTACTGGACAATCAAAACTCTTTGTTAGTGATGGTACTGTGTGTATGTGCCTGCATGGTGTGAGAGTGTGTGTATATGTATGCAGTAATGACTGTTTTTGCCGATTTTAATGTGTATTGAGTGTTGTATTTGTTTAGTGAGAGTGATGTGTGGTGTAGTCAGTTTGGGCTATATTGCATATTGACATGTATATGTTAATGTGCATGGTCCTTTTAATAAAATCAAAACAAATACAAAAAATGTGCCCCAGTATTATGTTTGGGAATATGGGCACCCTGAAATTATTTGATTATTTGTTTGTGTCACCTTCTCAGTGCTGTCTACCTTGTGCGTCACCGGGAAACTCGCCAGCGCTTTGCCATGAAGAAGATCAACAAACAGAACCTGATTTTGAGGAACCAGATTCAACAGGCTTTTGTAGAGAGGGACATTTTAACCTTTGCAGAAAATCCTTTTGTGGTGTCCATGTTCTGCTCCTTTGAAACACGCAGACATCTTTGTATGGTCATGGAGTATGTTGAGGGTAAAACAGCTGTGTAATTTGTATTTTGTACATCTCAGTTATTCATAAAAACTGTATTAACTTTCTAATGTTTTTTTAGGTGGTGATTGTGCCACTTTGTTGAAGAACATTGGGGCGTTGCCGGTGGAGTTAGCGCGGATGTATTTTGCAGAGACAGTTTTAGCTCTTGAGTACCTCCACAACTATGGAATTGTGCACAGAGATCTCAAACCAGACAAGTGAGTGATTACAATGAAAACATTTATTATTTTTTAATTAAAATGATGTATATGCAATAACTTCTGGTGTTCCTATTGTCATGTTGATAGTCTATTGATCACCTCTATGGGCCACATCAAGCTGACTGATTTTGGATTGTCAAAGATGGGCCTAATGAGCCTAACAACCAATTTGTATGAAGGGCACATTGAGAAAGATGCCCGAGAGTTTCTGGATAAACAGGTTTGTTTGTATTGATTAAAGTATATTTCATTCAAATGAAAATCTAGACAGTCTTATTCAACAATGCATGGCAACGTGCTAATCTTACGTAATCTTCCACCAAGATGTTGTCTGGATTAGGCTAAATAAATGAATGAATGAATGAATGACTAATAAAACCACAGCCTCATTCCATTCAGAGGAAATCCTGATAAATTAAGATAGCTAATAAAATGTTTTCTGTTCATCCCTCATCACCTCCAGTGTAAAACTATAGACCGGACCGTTGAAGACTGGCGCCACAAAAATCACACTACATACAGTATTAGTCCATAAATCTTTACACATATGATGTCAGGTAGCCATGTTGGATTATTTAGAACAATACTCAATGTCCTCTAGATGGCGATAGCAAGATACACATATACATAGTGCTGGTTTATTGTTTTCCATCCCTACTAACCCCATTGCAAATGTACTTTTTTGCTTTGAACTCAAATGTCAAACTATCGTCAAATTATTTTCAAACAGTTATCTTCCTAGTTATTGTGTTCCAGTATGAGCTATGATAAATGTGCTCTCTAGGGTTTTTAATACTCTTCAACAGTGGTAGGCAGGCAGGTGTGAAGGCAGATGAGAAGTGACGAGAAATTCAACCGTTTACAAAAAGAGAAATACTTCTAATAACAGAAAATGCACCATAGATTATTGATATGAGTTGTAATGTCATTAAAACAAACTCACAGAAGTGTATTTACTGTGTATTGTCACAGGTGTGTGGCACTCCTGAGTACATTGCTCCAGAAGTGATTCTCCGGCAGGGCTACGGCAAACCATGTGACTGGTGGGCCATGGGGATCATCCTCTATGAGTTCTTGGTCGGCTGTGTGCCTTTTTTTGGAGACACACCCGAGGAGCTGTTTGGACAGGTTATTACAGGTAAAATGTTACAGTTTTCTGCAGCAAAAGGTCAAGAGATGGATTTGTCTGGTGTCTTCCTGACCTCCCACGCTCTTGCTTTTTACTTATCAGATGATATTGTTTGGCCAGACGGGGATGATGCACTGCCTGCAGATGCTCAGGCTCTCATTTCTGCCCTTTTACAGACCAATCCTCTAGTGAGATTAGGAACAGGTATCAAATTCATGATGAGAACACAAAATAATTTAACTCTCTACAAGTCCTTTCTGCAACCTAAAGCAATCTTGTTTACTGTGTCCTATTGTAGGGGGAGCCATTGAAGTGAAGGAGCACTCGTTTTTTAACGGTTTGGACTGGAACAGTATATTGAGGCAAAAGGCAGAGTTTGTCCCTCATCTAGAGTCAGAGGAGGATACTAGTTACTTTGACAGTAAGTGTACCATTTTACACACAACAATCTTCTTTTTAATTTAATTTATGTTGTATTTTTGCCTCTCCTCTCTGCAGCGCGTTCAGACCGATATCACCACATCAACACTTACGATGAGGATGATACTAACGACGATGAGCCAGTGGAGATTAGACAGTTCTCGTCCTGTTCCCCTCGATTCAGCAAGGTCTGACCCTCTCTGCTCTCTCTTTCTCTCTTCCAGCTTCCCTTAATCGTTTTGCCTTTGGCATTTACACACAGATACACAGTAGTGTGTTGGCCATAGAGTACTTTGATGGGGTTTGATGTGAAGATGAAGACATTTTTTCAGCACCTGGTGTGGACCTGGTCTCAGAGCTGTCGTAACTGTGATTCTGCATCACTAGATCTTTTCTATTCAAAGATATTTGAAATTGCTATGGTAATCTTGCGTCAGTCTCAATTTAGTTTTCAAATTCCTGCTAGCTTAAAGTTTTGTCTAAATCTACTTAAAGGCATAGGTCATGGCGTTTATTGTCTTATTATTGCCCTGCACGTCTTGACACAAAGCAAGAAAGCATCTAATTTTCTAAAAATGTAAACGCATTTAAAGGCTGTTAACATTGTTCTATTCTTTTCCTCCAAACACTTAGAAGTACTTGCACACAGCTGTGATTGTTGTTACCATGGCGCCCTATTCTTTAGACTTCATGTAATGTAGCTCATCTTGTGGTCCTCCCACACAGAGCTGTGTTACATGGAACAGATTTACCAAGTAAAGTGTTCATGCCACTGTTCACAGTTTATATGTTTCTGACAGTATACTTCCATGAGGTCTTTAATTAACCTTTGTGTACGTAAAATGCAACTGATGAATCTGTATAATAAATGGGTTCTGCAGGGGTAGATGTATTATAGCTTGGCTAGAAACTGAAAATATCATACATGCATAAACATACATAAACAAAATACTACCACAGGGTCAGTCTGTATATATTTACCACAAAGTCTATTTTTTGCATCTAATGAAAACGGTTTAATGATGCATCTTAAAATTGTACCTGAAACAGTGCACTCAGTCAGTTTGATGTAAAAGACTCACAGACAGCTTGTGCTTTCAAAGCCAGTTTTTGACTGACGCTGCCAACAGCCTGTATGTGTACCAGACAAGTATTCAAATTTTGTAACGGCCAAAAGCTTCGTTGTTGTTATCAAGACTGAGTTTGTAATGTCCTCATTTACTCTCCTCCCATTGTACAGAGGTAGTTTATTCACTTCAATGTACAGTATACATAAGACAGAGAACAGATATAACCAACTAATGTGGTTCTTCTGAAACAATATTGATCTGCCCCTCAGGTTTACAGCAGCATGGAGCATCTGTCTCAGCTGGAGCAAAAAGCCACAACCTCAGTGTCCCGTCGAGAGCACAGGAGCCCGAGGGAGGACAAGGTGACCAAGAGAGAGAGTATGGGCAGCTTCAGTATGAGAGACAAGGGCTGGAGGACAGGCTCTCCAGAGATGTGAGTGAACCACATTATTCACACACAGCATTCAATAAGGAGAAAGAATTACATATGATGGGTAGTTAAAGTTTCCTAAAATGAGTTAAAATATAAAATAAATTGACTATCTTTGACTTCGATTTTGCATCAGGATGCGCCGAACTACGGTCGCTCTGATCGGAGCTCCGAGCCGACTCGCTCTTTTTATTTTATTTTTATTTACTTTTTTCACCTTTTGCACTTGTACTGCACTTCCTCACTA
>JAVQKC010012692.1:0-12049 GCA_036025475.1 Philypnodon macrostomus
AGGGATCCACTCCCAGGACGGACAGGCTATAGATGTGTCCAGGACTGATGGATGAGGTCTACTTGATAGCATATGTGACAATTCCACACTGTGCTGTTGTCCATGAGCATTTCAATCATCATTATCAAATTAAAGTGAATATTACATTATCAGTTTAGTTTACAGGCTTAATTCATTTATTTTTTCATTAGAAATTGACAGAGATTTTTTACAGTTGTTTTGAGTGTATCTTGAGGAGAACACTAACGGTCAGTGTAAACCAGTGGAGCCATAAAGGTCAGCCCCACACAGAGCTCTGTTGTTTCAATCCTGAGGGAAACCTGACAATAAACCAGCACTAATTCCGGTGTCTGAAGTGGAAGCTGTGAAACTACTGCATATCTTTTGGTAATGGTTTGAATAGTTAACTGCTAAATTCAAATGATTGTTCATATTTATGTGACGTTGATTTATTAGTGGCTTGTGGTTTATATCGAGGGCTCATTGTGGATTTCCTAAAACGGGGCGTGAATGGTATGACCTAAAAACATAGCGTCATGTTTGGCATAAGTGACAAACCTCTGCGCTAAGCAACATTAATGATTCAATAATAAATAATATAATACATCTAGGAACTCTTCTGATCCAGGACAGAAGTGATATATTGGCTTATTCTTGGTTTTCCCCACCCTAGCAACTATGGGCCTTAGGCTAGGGTACATCCTGGTTGGCAATGGACAGTTAGTTAGCAACGCCCCCATCATGTGAGTTAAGTTACTAGGCCTAATAATCATTTTCTACCTCTTTGGAAAGATTAATGTTTCTCATATTTTGGTTGACCATAATAACCGTGACTCAACTTCCTTGTTTAGTTCAGCCCTGGTCATTTTTTGTAATGACTTTCTTTGAGCTAAAAAAACTCATTAGCTGTGAATAAGCTATACATTTTGAAATGGATCAGCTCCCTCACATTTCTCCTGATAGATTCTAGTTCTTGATAAATAAACAATGTTTCAACCAGTCAGAGCGCTCCTGTTCTGTGAAAGCGTGTGATTAGTTGAAAACAAACAAAAATTGCGCTGTAAAACAAAAACCCATTAATACAGCCCACAGAGGGTCATAAAGTCAAATTTCTTCTCAGATTACTTCTGGTATGCTGTACTGTTGACCCTGTAAATATTTTTGCTCAAATACAAAGTATACTAATTAAATATGCAATTTTATAATAGTGTTATCTGTCTATTTCTCTGTTCTATTTGTGCATGTTTTACATTTGATTCTTGCTCACATTGCATCATCTCACTGTGTTGTTCCTGATTTTTGTACAAGATTGTGTTGCTTACAGTTGACAATAAGTGAGAGCCACATCATCAGTTTACCCCATATCCCAGTTTAGCTTTAGTTTAGTGACTGGAGCAAATAAGAACGTGTTAAAAATGCAAAATGCTTGAATTTAACTACCTGACTCTGTTTGATCATGTAAAGTAGTACTATTGGTAACCCACAAACTCTGATTTGATGTTGCTGTTGAGGCCAGGGCAGCAACTAAAGTGAAATAATAATTATGACCAATTACCTTCTTTACGTCATAGAGCAGGGTCTATTTATCTCTCCTTTTCCCATGTTAAGATCTGCTTTAGTCTCAATTTAAGTCCCAAAAATAGCACCTGGGAAAACAAATATTTGATAATGCAAGTGGTTCATAGAGTGGTTGAAAAGTACTCCGGATATATGTCGTTACTGTTGTTTGGTTAATCTGCTTGTTTGTCATCTGAGCCAACACATATTTCTTGAGCCTCAGTTTGGTGAGAAATAATTCAATGTTCTGTCAACTTTGGAAGCTACAAGAATCATTTTGGTTTTTGGGGAAGTCTTTGATGTCTGCTATGCTCTTTTCTTACGGGGTCTTGAATCGTGTTAAACAGCTCACCAGTGTCTTGCTTTCTCTCTCTGTGTGTACAGTGGTCTATGAGCATCGATCAAGGTTGGAAAAGTCACTTCAGAAGGAGAGGCTAGAACATAAAAAAGCCAAAGAAGGTAAGCTTGTGAGTCCTCATATACGCATGAGAAATACACTATATGGACAAAAGTCTTTAAACACAACCATTACGCCATCCATATAACATTGTATTTTTAGCTAGTACAACTTCCAGTCTTTTTTCATGTGAATTGTGGGATTTTGTACCCATGTTGAACAGTAAGGCATGGCCCACAATCTCTGTTTTTAGTTCATCCACTTTGTGCAGGTCAGTTAAGTTATTGCATAGCAAACTCGTCCATATCTTTTTAGTCCTTGTGTTGGAATAGAAAAGAGCCATATACAAACTGTTCTCACCACTGTTGTCCGTATGTGTAGTTACTGTTGCATTCAGGTTGTATGTATACCTTATGTAGCACATGGGGTTATAGTAAAGCTGTCGTGTGATATATGTACATTAACCATTTCACTTATGTAATGTTCAATTTGGTCTTTTTCTAGATTTTCTGGTGTACAAAGTTGAAGCACAGCAATCTCTGAATAAGGAAAAAGTATGTCATGAAATAAAACTCAAATTATATCAAAAACCAAAAGTGCTTTCGATTTAGTGAACATTGGCTTACTTTTGTTCTTTTTTGAAACAGCAAGATGCAAACGGCAGATTTAATTCATTACATGTACAACACCAGATGCTGAAGGTATGGAAACAATTCATACATGTGTTAATTTACTGTATTATTTATTATTACTGTAGCTGTGTAAAAGTGTCACCCTGGTCTGATAAAAGCATGCATTGACAGTAGTCCTGTGTGTTTTGTTGAGGGCCAACACGAGGACCTGAAGAAGCAGTACTATGATCTGCACGAGAAGCACCAGATCGAGGGAGAGGACCACAGCCGGCTCCTGGACGAACACAGAGATCGTTATGACAAAATGCATCAGGCCAAAGAAGTGGAGGTCTCCCAACTTAAAGGTAGGAAGCAAGGCCAGGTCTTTCCTTTCACTTTTCGGGGGGGACACAAAATATGCATAGTTGATCACTGAGTTCAGGTATCCCTGAAAAAGACAAAGATAAACATGAATGGATGAATCAAAAATTAAAAAGCAATGTCATTTCTACTTCAATTGTGTTTTGTGAATGAGAGTGAATGTTTGTCTGTTTGCCTGTCTCAGTGTCAACCCTGTGACTTATCGAACATTGCCCAAAGTTGGACTAAGCCTAAGGTCCATAGTTGTAGTTATAGGTCACCCATGACCTGACATGAATAATCTAAAGTAAGAAATGAATTAGAACTGATGGCTAAATGCATGCAAGTTACTGGTTGATGTTGGTGAAAGTTCTCATTCATCCAGGTAAAGTTAATTTCAAAAGTTTGAAAAGGGCATCTGGACGAGGTTTTTTGTTTAGATGTTTTGCGCTTCATCCGAGGTCACTTCTGAGTTATTGGTTGATGGATGGATGGATTGATTAGGTATTGGCACTACAGTAAGGTAAATAGGTGTACCTAATAAATTGGCTAATGAAGCTATATGTATGTTTTGCATACATGTTCTATATGCATTCATAACTGTTTAAAATTTTAAGAGCATGCATTATTCCTACTTTGTCTCCATCTTGTGTTTTTGTATAAAACTGCATGCATCTATTTTCATTCTTATTGCATATTTGCTTTATAATCATTATTCTCTGATAAACTACATATTTAGAATTACTTTTTTCTCAATTTAGAAAGTATGTATAACCTAAGAGAGGAGAATAAGCAACTAAGAAAAGCCCACCATGACATTCACATACAGCTCCAAGATGCACAGGTAAGACATTTTTATTTTATAGAATGTCCGTATTTATTTTATGTCTTGATTGTAATCGAAACAATGCCTACAGGTTCACCATCAGGACCTGAAGGCAGCTCATGACCAGCTCGCACTTACACTGGAAGACCACAAGAGTGCACTAGCTGCAGCCCAGGTAGGACGGCAAACAAGGTGGCCCACAATGTTGCTAAAAATGGGACTAGAAAAGGACTAACCCAGGTCTCAACACAGTAAAGTAGGTAAAATATGCAGTCTTAATAAAGTCTTAAACAAAGACTAAACCAGAGCTAAAGGGGATTTAAACTAAACAAGGACTAAACTGTGCAACAAGCATATGCATATATTTTTTGTTGTTTTTTATTGATTTAGCCCAGATTTAGGTCAATTTTAGATGGTGCTAATATTATATGCTTGTTATGATGCTCTTTCTTTTTTCTTAGCTGTTCTTAGGTGACTTTCCTTCTGCATTTCCTTAATAGTTTTACTGCTTGCCCTGTTTTTCATGATTGCAATTGTTGTAAGATAAACACACACACACACACACACACACTCTCTCTCTCTTCCCGGCTCACTGGGGGCTGGTGTGGTCAGAGCATTCAGATTAGCGCATTTAAAACATGCTGCAGCCAATCATCCAGAAACTCACAGAGCAGAGGCTGGACAGAAGGAGAGACTGGTGAGAGTGGGCAAGGATTTAGAAGGAATGTTTAGAATTTAACCTTTTGAGCTATGCACAATTAGCATTTTTAGGTTTCCTGACCACAGTATAAACCTAAATGTAAAACCGTATTCAGTAAAAAGCAGAAACAAGACTGGCTTGCAATAGTTGTGTGATTTTTGGATGCTCAGAAAGCATTTGGTTAGTATTGCCCCTAACATTCTGATTGGTTGTCTGTCAATATTTTGGGCAAAAATAGAAAGTATTACAAAGGCTTGTTAGTGCAATACAGACCATATTGATGGTACGTACTGTATATAGAGTATATTCTTTGTTGGCCTTATTTACAACAGTGCATGGTTTAGACATGTGTTGCTCTGGACAACTAAAAGTAAGCATTTGCACACTTGCAGAGTTTATATTGATCGTCCAATATTCACACTATCAGTTTTCCACAAGCCTCATTTCAAAACTGTAAAACCATAATGCACTGTTTTATTATATTCTGCTCTTATTCTCTTTTAGGTCCAAGTAGATCACTACAAACAGCTGAGCAGTCTAAAACAGTCTGAACATCAGGGTCAGCTTCACCAGGCAGCTGCTGTAGCACCTGTGTCCCACGTGCAGGCAGAGCAGCCGGCTCACAGAGAGGAGGCACAAATTCAACCTGAAGTCCACCCTGATGTTGTGTCTAAGGTAATTTGAACACTACACATTTTAATACATAACTGAGGAGACAGTGACTCTGTAGAGTAGGGCGGCCACTTACCGGGTGATTGGTGGTTAGATGCCCACCCCAACCAGTTCATACTTCTTCCTTGAGCAAGACTGAATATGTGAATGTCTATTCAATGGTTGGAGTGGCCATTGGTGAGGTATGGCAATAATATAAAAATATAATACTTTCTATTGAAGTCTATTTTTCATAACTAAAATACATAAAAAATATAAATTACCATCAAAATGTACCTTTATTGTCTTTTTGCATCAACAGGTTGAGCCAGATGCCCATGTCCCAGAATCTCATCCCACTGTCTCCCACCAGGCAGAGAAGGAGGAGGATAAGGAGGGAGAGGCAGAGAGGCGAAGAGAGCTGGCAGAGGAGCACATGGCTCAGGCCGGACAGCCCCAGAAACTAGAGGAGGACCCCGACCAACCACAGGACGAGGAGGAGGGGCCTGAGCAGGATCTGCCAGATGAGAACGCCATAGAACAACAACAACAGGCACAGAGACAGGTACGTGTTATTTATTTGTAACTTTTTAGACTTACAGAGTGCACCGATAGTCTGCATGTCCCCTTGTGTTAATGTGGGTTCTTTTTGGTACTTTTTCAGGTCAGTCTTAAAGTCTTATAGTTGCAAATTTTCAATCTAAATTCGTCTTCGATTTCAGCGGCTGACAGCCGGGGGTTTCCAGACCCACTTTATGTGAGAAAGTGAACTGGTCTGACTGGCCATCCTACCTATTTGGAACATAAGCAGTGCCATAAAAATCCATAAAAAGGAGTATTATTATTTTTGGATCCCTCACTTAAAATGTCAAGAATTAGTCACACACTGACACACAATTCAACTGTGGAAGGAAGCCAGAGAGAGAAAAAAAACCCTTCAGCAATGTCTTCATGTATGTTTTGTTGCTTTTTATCCCAAGGTTCCCCATCCAGACACCCACTTGGACTCCCAGATGCTGCACGTGGGACAGGACCAGGTGAAGCACGTGAAGTCTGCCTACGAGCAGCAGCAGGAGCAGCAGCGTCTGGAGGCTCAGAGGGACCAGGAGCGCAGGCAGATCCAGCAGCGACAGGACGCTCTTCAGGCCGACAGACGGAGAGTGATGATGGAGAGAGAGAAGAGACTGAGGGAGGAGAAGGAGAAAGAGGTGCTGCACCACCGAGAGGCCGACCGACAGGAGCAGATACTCCGGGAGGAGCAGCACAGGTCAATACACAGACAAGAACTATTTGAGTTTAGAGGGAGCTATTCTAACTGTCTGTCTCTCTGCAGGAAGAGGTCGGAGTATGAAAATATGGATAATGACATAGTACAAGGAGAAGTGGAGCATAACAATAATAACGAAGAAGGTGAGTAGGGCTGCAGAAAATATTGTTAATTTATGTTCATTGTTTTAACTGAATGGTGTTTTATCTTGTTATGTAATTTAGACCTGGGATAGTTCTGATTGGGTTTTGGTTCAGTCACAGTTTGACCGTTACGCCCACATCTCTATACATTTTAGAATATTTATTTGGTAAATGAGCAGACAAGATACATTTTGCATGTAAAAATATGCCTAGAAAACCATTGCAAAAGGCAGCGCATGTAGTAACAAAAGAACACATTGCAACCTTAATTCAACCTGGAGAAACAAAGGCATTAGAGATGATTTATTGAGCATGGTAAAGTGCACATTTGGCGCTTAGGCCCCGGGGGAAAGACATGCGCATGGAGATATATGCTGAACGTATTTGAGTATGAAGTCTTCCCCCCCAGTGCCTAGACACTGGTGGAGGCTTGAGATGACCAGGTGGAGAGGGTAGAAGGGATGATGCAGATGAGTGGTTCAGGTGGCGATGGGGTGGAGGAGGGTCACGGCATGAGCTGGGTGGCCGAAGATGTGGTTGATTGGGTGGTTTTAAAAGCAGCCGGCTGAGCGGGGATAGGCTGAGGTAGAGGTGCGGCTGGTGGAGAGCAGGGAGGAGCTCCAGGTGAGAGGTGGAGCTTCATTAATCCAATAACTGCTTTTCTTGCTTTAATGAAATTGGTCCAATTTTGTTTTCACAGAACAAGATGTCCATATGATACATGAAGATGAGGAGGAGCAAGAACATGTCGACCACAGAGTGTCTTCACATCAGCAGGTCTGTGTGTCCGTGCCAACCTTCACCTGCATCACCCGTTCACCACCTATCATTGACTTTAGATACCAACCACTACAGACTAAGATGCTCTGATCCAGTGATGAAGCAATGTAGTGATTGGTGTATAGTTAACGATTTTATACAAGGCATGTAAGCTTTGTATATGCACATTCAACCCACTTTGTTGTGTCCTTCAGGTGGCAGTGGACCTAGAACCTAACCCTGAGGACGACCCCAATAACCAGGGCGAGGATGAGTTTGAAGAGGCTGAAGATGAGCGGGTGCGGCCCAAAGAGGCGGAGGAGGCGGTGGAGGAGGAGGAGCCTGCAGCCAGAGCCCAGCACAGAGACACTCACCCTGGGCACGATCAGCCTGTGGTGGAGGAGGACCTTGTGGTACGTAACACTCAAGGGAGAGGTAGAGAAGGGTAGATTGATTGTAATAAATGTGTATCGTCTTGTGTTTAGATGGCAGGAAACCCAGACCAACAGGAGGACGCTCTAGATGAGCAGTACCAAGAGGAAGGAGAGGATGAGGTCTGGAAGTTTATTTACAGTGATGTTGATGTGTTTAAGTAGTGACCTATATTGTAAAAATAACAATGAAAATAGCTGCTTGAGATTGGTTTTGGGTATAACTACTGGTACACAGGCTCTTTCAGGTTTTGTTCCTGATTTAGTCATGCACTGGTTGGGATTTTGCATTTGATGTGTGGACCACTGCTTAGTCCTGGTTTTAGGCACAGTTTTAGACTATGTTTAGTCTTTTTTTAGTCTTGTTTTGACCCGTTTTGGACACTAGTTAAGGCCTTGTATAGTAATACGTTTTCTGCATTATTCCATATTTATTCATGGTTTGTGGCATTGCTACCTGTTTACACACACACATTCTTTATTGTCCCAACAGGCCCAGGAGGAGTTGGCAGGTGGTGGGGCAAAGAGAGAAGAAGAGGTGGAGGAGGAGGAGGACCCATATAATGAGGACATTGAACACAATATTGAACAGGTTGGTCACAACACGTCGTCATCCATATACCAAATATATTCAAATGTATTAATTGACTAGCATTGTACAGCTAATCTCTGCCTGTGAGCATGTGACTGGTTTAGTCAGAACATTTTTTATCAGGAAGTCTTTGTCAGTGGACTTTTAACCATCGTACAAATGTTTGGTATCAAGGATCGTTTGGACCTAAATCAGGAAAATAGACATCAAGACTAAACCCAGGCAAAAAAAACAGGTCTAAACTGCGATAGTGATCCACACATCAAATTCAAGCCCCCTACTAGAGAAGGTCTAAAACGGGAACAAGACTAGCTATACATGAAACAAAATCAAGACTCCTGAGTACCCTTAAGAGCTGCTCTCTGTATCTGTATCTGTTCAGCAACCACTGGACATCATCAGATATTCAAAAATCTACTATATTTATTACAAGTAGCATTTTCTAATTCAATAAAGAAAGTGTTGGTGTGGCAGTCACTGAAAGAGTTCAGTATCAGTTTAGTTGTGGTTTAGATCACGTCTATATCATGGCTTTAATTATTCAACATGTTAGCTCCGTGTGTGTGTTCCTATTACATGATATTATATTGTGTGTTCCATTTCACACTGTACCCGTCATCTAATCACTGTCCATGTAATGTGAGACGTGTGGATCTTCTTGTACCATCCTTCATTCATGCCCTGAAACCTGAAGCTAGCTGCAAAATCGAAAGTGGGTTAGATTGCAACTCTTCATAAGCTCAACTGAAGGCCATAAGAGAGACTGTACACTCTTATCTATTTGCAAATATCTAATCCACCAGTCACGAGACAGCCAGTTGGTGCAAATAGGAGCATGCTGTTTGCTACAAAGTCTGAACATCTTTTTTCTGTTCACCGACTCTAATATAGAACTGTATAGCCTTGATATGCAGTTGTCATTCTCATTTCTAAGTTGAAGAGGGTTATGTTAATTCCAAATCTTCAAAACCATCTCACCTCAAACTCTTCCTCTCAAACAATGACACCAATGTTCCCTCAACAAAACTGCATATTTGATCTTTTTCTTACCACTCACTGTAAACCCTAGCACTGGTTATATGTGAAAAATCAAGGTAAATAAAAATTATTTATTGGATTTATATTACGCCTTAAAAAGCCTCAAGCCGCTTACTATTGAGTCCACTATCATTCACGCCACAATCACACTGGTAATGGTAAACTACCTCTGTAGCCACAGCTGCACTGGGGCACACTGATGGAAAAGCTCTGACCACCACCAATTACATTTTCATTTTTACATAGACTATGGGTGGAGTGTCTTGCCCAAGGACACAATGGCAGTATGCACGGGTTCAAGCAGGACTCGAACCATCAACTTCTTATAATTTTATTATCTTGACTCGAATTTTGGCACTACCCACTCCACCATTGGGCATTCATTTGTATGTTAATCAATTTGTATTTGTCTCTTTTCAGGATGAAGACAAAAACCAAGAAGAGCCTAGAAAAGAGGGCGGTCACCATAACAATAATAACGAAGAGGAGAATTATGAAGAGGAGGAAGAGGAGGTAGAGGAAGACAACGCTGGACAGGACAAACAGACTCACCGGAGAGCTGAGATGTAGGACAGTCATGGACCTATTTCAAGTGCCTTTAAAACCACCCACACTGCCCATCAGAGAAGTGGCCAGCAGCCGATCATCACCGTACAAAGAACCCCCCCCTTCCAAAAAAAAACAGAGGAAATATTTTTTATCGTTCATTTTATCGCTGCATGACGGCCTGTCTGCTTTTGAGCAAATACTGGCCCCCCGAATGTATTTGTATTTGTTGTAAAAAACGATCTTATCCATACTGTATGTCCTAAATGATGTCTTCTTTTCGTCTTGCATTCCAGTTCCAGTCTTTGTGTTATTTATTGTTGATTGTTCGACACTGACAATCGTAAAAGAGCAACACTAACTCTTCCTGACCTGATTGAAGTATGCTGGTACACTAAAAATTGACCTGAACATTAACCTTACTTGAGAAAACAGAGGAAACTGATTAGAAATACTGAACGCGAGTACAATTAAGTTAAGCCACAAAAACCATATTGATTAATGGGGCTGTTGCAATTTATTGAATGTGTATCTTTTTAGTAGTAACTAGTGAAACTGGCTATTGTTACAATTTTCTTTTTTTTATATATTTTTGTGGTGTTTTATGTAAACCTAATAAGACAAGAATCTGTCATAAAGTCGTAAAAAAAGCGCATCCCAATCGCTTAAATGTCAAACAAAAAAGTATTAATAACTTGAAAATAACAGGTGTTAAATTATACTTTAAAGGCAATTCATTTCCTAGGTTTTTCAAAGTAAGGTTAACTTTTTTTCTTCTTCTTCTTTTACAGTGTAATGGTTGTAAGTTGCTAAATCAGGACCTTTTTAACAGTGCTGCAAAAATCGAGCCTGATGATTTTCCATTTTTGGAAATTTGGATTTTTGTGTACATACTTGGAGCCAGGGAACACAATGGAATAATAGGCCAGTTGATGCTTCCTTTCTTAAGCATAGGCTTAGACGGTTCATGTGTCTCAAACCTCATGCAATTACCGGTCTTTTTAGTCTACTGTACAATGTATAGTGAATATAATGCTGTCTATTTGTACATTTTCTTATGGTTATATTTTATACTGAATGTGTTTGAGTGTTTGTTACTGGAATGCTGTGTGGAATAAACACAATGGAGATGTACCAGTACAGTTTTATAGACCACCCTAAAGTTGTAGTCAAGTTAATGCAAACAGAAAATGTGAATATCTAAATCCAGAGGTGGGTTGAGTAGCCAATCATATTACTCAAGTAAGAGTACAGTTACTTCAAAATGACTCGAGTAAAAGTAAAAAGTACACATTCACATAATTACTCGAGTAAGAGAAAAAGAAAAAATGATTTGGTGAAACAATAAACCATTATACTATTATTACATTAATAAAAACCAAGGCACAAGGAACTAAATTTCCACATAATAGTTTTAATAATAATAATGCATTAGTTTTATACAGCGCTTTTCTCAAGACTCAAAGACACTTTACATTACATTATTCATTCACTCCACAGTCACACCAGTGGTGGTAAGCTACCGGGGAAATCTTTCTAGATTTCAAGATTTTACTCAAGTAAGAGTACAATTACTTCAAAATATTTACTCAAGTAAAAGTAAAAAGTATTGTGCAGTAAAGCTACTCTATGGAGTACAATTGATTTAAAAAGTTACTCACCCACCTCTGTCTAAATCAGGTGAAATGACTTCAAAACATTATCTTAATTTGGGCCGTGGTTTAGCTTAGTATTCAGAGCCTTACAGTGCTTGCCTCGGCGCCGTATGTTTTAATGTCCCTCCCCACTGTCACTCCCGGGTTTACGGTCAGTCTACTCAAATCAAGTTGAAAAATGAATAAAGCTGAAAAATGGCAAAAAAAAAAGAAAATATAATGTTTATTTGAGTAGTTGACCAGGTCAGTTTAATTTACTTATTAGACCTATTTTCTTGTTTCATAATATTTCTTACACTTTTTGAAATATTGTTTATTTCTTTGATCTGAGTGGAATAAGAAACATCAGAACCAGTCAGACGTATCTTACAAAAAGTCAGATAATCTAGGTTTAATAAAGTAATAAAAAAATCTTATTAGGCAAGGCAAGGCAAGTTTATTTGTATAGCACAATTCATACACAAGGCAATTCAAGGTGCTTTACAGAAAAGACAAGTTAAAGAACATAATACAATT
>JAVQKC010012693.1:0-11366 GCA_036025475.1 Philypnodon macrostomus
TCACAGTTTTGGCCCGTAATTAATTAATTACTTAATTAATATTCATCAAAGAAGTACCCAAATCAATACAGTTTGGCGTCTTTATGGTATGTACCTGTGTGCAAATGTTGAAACTGATCATGCAATTTGTTTTTGAGTTGTCGCGTTCACAGCGGGGATCTGCCGACACGGACGCGGATGGACGTGATTCCATAATATCATCGTTTCGCCGATATAATTACCCCCCTGAACACATCTGACCAATATGATGGTAGTTACCTCTATGCAGTTTTAGGGAATTTTACAAAATTTGGCAAAAACATCCTTCACAAACCTCCAGACAAAAAAGTCAAAAAGACCCTTCCCATGTTTGTCATGGTTTGGGGGCGAGGCCTCTTAATTGATTGTTAACAATATTAAAACCCTTAGAAATTACACAATGTCTGATTAAGGTGCCCGTTGGTGACAGTTGTAGCAGACGTATGGGGCAGACGTATGGGGCTGTTTCACCGATATACACCTTGCTGTCGGGGACGACGGCACAGGCCTAGTTTAATCCTGTTTTAGACCTGATATTACCCCACGATTTTGATCAACACCCAATTGTGACTATCACTCATGATATACTCAACATACCTATAGCATTTCACATGTTTTTTTCTATTATTGTGCAGCCCCACCATCTATTCATTCACCTGTCTGTGTGTCCCATTTTCCCTCCATTCACACACGCTGTCTATTGTCTGGGCCCATCTTCATCAACCATCTTAATGAGTTCCATTGGAGCTCATTTGAGGCCGTGATTAGATCCCTGCTAATAAATGATGTGTGTTCACAGCAGGGCGGCCATGTTGGTGTGGGCCAACACTCAGCAGTAAAGCGTACACTGTGTTGTTGTGTACTTTGGGAATGCAGCTACTACAGTGTTCTTGGTGTTGTATAAGGTCAGTGAACACAAAGAAGTCTTGATTTGCAAAATACATATCTGCAAATTGTACAATATAAAATGAATGAAGGTTGTTAATACTATATTTTTTATAATAAAAAAAAGGATATATTAAAAAAAAGAAAAGTGTAAATTCTCTGAATCTATAATGGCTAAATGTGTACAACAAGAAAAAAGACTGAATATGTAATTGGTATTGGTGTTATAGATACAGTGTTTGGTCTCACAGTATAGTCTGGTAATGGTTAGCTGCAAAGCATACTACTGTATGTTCAGTGTCAAACTAGGTAACTTGGTTCCAGTTAACCACATACTGTATACTCGCGGTTCTTGTTTTGCCAAGCGGTTAGGGTAATATTTTTAGGCACAAAAAAAGCATTGTCTAGAAAGACAAATACAGAATAGTTGTACACTTTCTGCATTTGCCAAATACCCCATATGTTGCTTATTTTTGCACTTTCAAGCAAGCTAAAGAAACACAAACAAAGCAAATCTGTTCCCTCAAAATCCTAAAGTGAAAAAATACTAGAATATATGTCATTATAGTGGGACAGAACAGCTCAAAGCAGTGAGGGGACGCTGATGCTCAGGGCTGAGACCTATTTTATTTTAACATCAAAGAAACTTGAAAGCGAGAGAGAACGACAAGCACACACACACACACACACACACACACACACGGTGAATACCCCACAGAGCTGTTGAAATCCATCATACCTGACTCTACTCCACAATACTTACTTAGCATATAATACCCTCACAAAAGTCAAAAGACTCAACAGTCCTGCACACAGCACACTTCTGCCTGTTTGAAGCACTCACAAAAGAAGAGATTTCAAATGCCTCCCAAAGAGCACAGTATCAAAGCGTGAACGGACAGGTGTGCAGATGACTGTAGAGGTTTGGACACACCAGTATATGGACAAAGACGGGATGTCAATGGGACGTTTGGGTAGAACTTGAGGCACAAAACTTTAATGAATATGATTTTTAGGAAGGTCTTTGTACAATTTGAACACAAGTCCACACTGGTACTTTCTATGAAAAATGTATTCAGTGGGTAGAACCTGAAGTACAAAACTTTTCAATTGAAAGTGAATATTTTTTTTTAAGGAGAATAACTACACACGAGCCTAACATGTCCAGGATGTGGTGCTAATGAAATTTGGAGTGGAAATCTGCTCTTCCAGTTTTGGTATGCACAAATGTTGAGTTTTTCAAAAGTGTTTTTAAAATGCAATATTGAAATAATAGTATATCAGCAAATATTACAAAAACAAACCAATGTCACTGAAAAGGACTTAGTTTGAGGGAAAAGAACTTAGATTTTTATAATAAAAATCTCATACAGTTTATTAGCCCAGATTCATAAAAACACCCACTTCTTCCACTATCTACAAACATTCCCAATGGTGATAAGCATACTGTATTCATACACACATCGCCATAATCAATATTTAATACCCAGTCAGTTCTCGGCACAGCTGGTAGCGATGATCTCATGCCCGCTCCTATGTTTATTCCAATAAGACTTCCATTTTTATTTGCTTTTTATCTGCTTGTATTACTTTGTGCGGGGGAAATGATGCAAAATTATTAAAGATAGCATGTAATATGAGTAGGGTGTATATCTTAGGCATCACTGAGTATCAGAGAGGCCTTTATGGTCCGGAGTCAGCCCCAAGCAGCTAATATCATTTTAATGATGCAGTACAGTAGGCTCTGAGAAGCTGTATTGTCACGGTACAAAAGGCATTATGTGAACTGGTGGTTATAACACACAGTTCATGAGCAAAATGTATATTGTGATATATGATACTGTAAGATTGAATATACAGTTCCTAATAATAACATTTTGTCTTTTCCAGGTCTGAATTTGGGACTGAAATATGACTTATTATAGCTGTATTTGGTAGTAACATATTTTAAACCTGAAATACATGGATGTTGGCTGGAAATACAAATACATGCAGTACATTGATTACATTCTAAATTATCAATGAAATGCTATGGGTCATATATTATGACAAAACCACTACATCCAAACCGTAGTCATTTTTATGAGGGATCATTTCCTAAAGCTTTTTATGTTATGCTTTTCATTCTGTCAATATCACATCTCACTGAATGCATGGTCACATCATCTCTCCACCAAAGTACACCCAGCACCTCTTTCATAATGACTGGTCAACTGGGGAAAAGTGATTCATTGTCACACTGCACTTTTGTCAACCCTCTCCAGTTTTCTTGCTGCCAGGTGCAGCTCCCCTTCGTTTGCCTTCTGTTCTCTTTTTGGCAGCTCCCCATTGACTTTAAGGTGAAAAATGACAATTTGTGAACAGAAAGTCAGAGTAAGGACTCGTAAATAATTGATGGGGGATACAGTTACCGTAGTCTTGATAAAAGTGGTGTGCAAGTTTCTGAACAATATTGATTGTGGGGACCTTGGTTAAGACAATGACCTTTTTGATAAGGTTAGGTCAGTTTGATCAATCTTTTTCTACCTCTAGCATTGTTTTTTTGACCCACAGAACTGTTAATTCTTGCTAAACAAATGCAACTTGACTACTTTTCTTCTTCATTCTCATGCTTGCTCTGAACTACAGTAGACATGACAATATTGGCATGACATGATGCTTATTTATGATCAGGTATTTAGCTTGTGGTAATAAACAGTTGAAAAGGTGTGCTGTACCTAAGTGGCCAGTGAGTGCATACGGTGATGCCACAGCCTTTACTTCCATATTGTTTTACCCAACATTATGCATTATCAGTGCATTTCCATAATTATTTTGTTGTAAATAACCCATGTCCCTTTTGTAGATATATTTCCAATAATATGACCAATGCTGTAAACGTGAGTGCAATGTTGTAATTATATATCCACAACATCTGATCAATTTGTATTTTAGAGGCGGACACAAGCATTCACACATCCAAACTGACATTTTCTCTGCATGTCTGAAAATGAGCTGTCAAATTCACGATCACATAATGGGCTCATCAGGTCTGTTTGTGTTTGTTTTTGTCCCCCTCTGAGCATCACGCTGCTTTTAACAAATTAATGCCCCCGACAGTGAGCATATTACTGTGTAAATAAACCACAGACTGCAAGGTGTAGCTCTGTGTGCTTTCTTTAAATTTGGGAAATATGCTAATACTTGCTAATACAAAGGCAAAAAAAATGAAGCTCTACCAAGATGTGTTTTTTTTTTCTTTTTTAGCCTAATTATGTTATTTTTTTCTGACACTGAGCAAAATGGATTTAGGAAAATTATGAGTGGATCGTAAATTTCCTTATTTACCAACTGCTACAATATTGTTTGACAGTTTTAGTAGCTTAATCAAATTTCTTTTTTGCATTTGGAAATTAAATCTTTATTGATTTAGTTTCTTCTTCTTTCAGTATTTTCTAAGAGTAATGAATAGCCTTTGTTGTCGATTCTGAAAATATGTTGGGACTGAATGTACTGTGGAATAATAAGATTTCCTACAAAAGGAACTGTCCTTGGTCCTGAATCATTACTAAAACAACTCGTTCTTGTGCTAGCCTCAGAAGACCCAGGGCTGAGTCATTTATGCTGTTCCATTGTAACATACAAGTCACACTAATCTACTTTTGAGTGCATAACTAAAGCAAAGTGGACTAAAAACAACAACACAAATATATACAAACATTTGAGATTATATTAGTAGACTTTCAGTCTACAGTACTCAAGAAAAATTAATACATACAATTAGTAGAACTGGAAGACCACAGACCTCCGCCAAGGTTTTGTTACTGTCAATACTATAGTGCCAAGAAATGACTAACTAACTGGGAATGCTCTAGTTCAGAGTTAAATGCTCTATTCATTCAGCCACAAAGGCCTCATATCTGAAGAAAAATGCATTTGTTTTCTTTACTTCCCTTTGGTTACATATCATTTTCAGATCTTTCTTTATCCAGATGGTGTTTCAGATCAACACCAAATACAATTACTTTTCTGGATAAAATGTGAAAAGTGAACTTTTTACACACACTTTAGGAGTACAACTGATCCAGTGACTTTTTAGTTGACAGTCTCTCCATATCTTGGATCAGATAGATTTGTGGATAGCAGACAGTTAATCGTTAATGTGAAGCCTTATCAATCTGCCAAGCACCATTCTGACCTCAACCCTGTATTTCCACCACACATAAGACACCAGCCATCTCACACTGCAGTTGTATGATATATGGGATGTTTTGCCTTTTATGAAAAACACCTATGAATTTAACATGAGCTATGGTTAAAACTTTACGGCCGCCGAGCCTCGCACACTGAGATGTGCATCTTGAGAAAACACTTAAGGTCAGAGTGGTGTCTGGAGCGTGTGCTTAATATTCACTGAGCAGTAAAGAAGAACAAGATGGAAAAATATGGATTTAGTTCATGAACTTTGTCATCAGAGTTTTACGGGTAAGGATTTGAATAATAAAAACATTCATCCCATTTAACACTTGAAACAGTATGGGGCCTAGCCAGAGTACAATGGGGCTTAGCCAGAGTACACCCTGGCCAGTCATTTACAGGGACGACAGACACTGAGAGACAACCATACACCCATGCCATACATGCCTCAGAAAAACTGTAGATGGCTTGCAGACTAAACAAATGAACACCTTGCCAAGAGGTTGCGTTCCAAGGCACTTAGGGTGCACCCCAGAAATGTATAAATGAATAAAGTCAAAGCAAAGGTCTTCAAATGAGAACAAATCTTGTGTAGAAAGTTTGTCTAATTATAAGGGGTCTATTTTAGTATTGTTTGTGATCTTTAAATAGCCTGTTTACTTCTGTTAATAAATACTAAATGAGGCATTAATACATAGTCCCGTGGATGCAGCACCCTCAGTAACATCTGTTCTTATTATACAAGGGAGTCGCAGAGGTCACGCAAGTAAACCCCATTTTAACAGTTCAATTCATACCTCACCCTTCGGAGACCAAACGTTGAGAATTGAGTTATAATTAGGTGCGACTGACAGCAGCGT
Source organism: Philypnodon macrostomus (assembly GCA_036025475.1). Taxonomy (NCBI): domain Eukaryota; kingdom Metazoa; phylum Chordata; class Actinopteri; order Gobiiformes; family Eleotridae; genus Philypnodon; species Philypnodon macrostomus. The sequence goes on from JAVQKC010012693.1 coordinate 5,940, forward strand.
CTTGGAGGTAATTAACCAGAAACGGCTGATGAAATTCCCCCAGGTGGGCATGGGAGTGGAGCAGCGCAGACAGGAAGAGCTTTCCGGTCTCAAATTAAAAATGATTATTGGAGGGTGATGAGCGAGAAGAGAACTGGAGCAAGAGGCGGCAAATAGACAAGGTGAGAGAGAGATCTGTCATGGATCTTTGCGCCCATGTAAACGCTGTACACAAGGCACCCTCAATGACTCCATTGGCTTTATGATGCTATAACTGTTAGCCGTGACAATATGCATCCAATTAACAGACATTATGCGATTAGTCAGCCTATCCATTCATCTAATGTGATTCGGCTCATTACAGGATGACTCCATGAGGCAGATGATGACTGCACATACAGATGAGCTCACTGGAGTGGCCATGCTGTGTGATGTGGGTCGTTGAGTCTCAATGACCTCAAAGGACAAAAGCATCAATCTGTGTATTGGATGGATATTAAAAATGCATTCATATATCACATTTGGTGATGATATTTTATCCAAGACTGATAGATTGTGTATTTTTGGACCTTAGAATTATTAGGTTTTGTTCAACCACTCGGTCAAAAACCCTAGCTAGTCATACAACAGTAATACAACACGTTAATAACAAAATATGAAAGGTAATGTGAGTGGTTAGGTGTCATGGAATGGTATTTCAATGTATCTTCAATGTACTGATATTACTATACACAACTATCACTAGTCCATAGCTTAGAGAGAATAAATAAATAAATAAATACATTGTTGGCCAGAGTAGATAGGACAGACTAGTTTAAAACTATAAAAAGGTCTCATTCAAGGTCTCTAAATGAGATGTTAGGCCATTATGGGTTTTCTCAGGACAAGAAAACTAAACTGGAAGATCTGCATATACTGAGTGCCGATGTGTTCAGCACTAAATACAATATGAACAGCATGCAGTGTAAGGCTGTACTCAGTGATCCCTAGATACATTAAAGTGAAAGGTATCATGTTGTGCAAAATGCTTTTATCTTAAAAGCCTATATGTATGATCTCCAGACACAACAGCCATATTGGATGGCATGGGTAATGTGGAGTAACAACATGTTTGAATAAGTCACTGCACAAAACAGGCTATGGTTGGCTGGGTTGCACAATCATGGTGATTATGGTAAGCATTATTGAATATATGAGCTTAACACTATCATTATGCTTCCATTTTAAGTTAATGTCAGAGAAGGGAGGGCGTAATGAGTATGTTTGAAGCAGATACTTTTGCATTCACAGGATTCGAGTGAACCACTATCTTTCAATAACCTTTTTCCAGAGGCGAGGTCATGTAAAGGTAGAAAGTTTATTGAATGAAAAATACATTTCAGTTTTTTGCTATGTAGGAATTATTGATTTCGAGTGTTGAACTAAAAGAACTTGAAGAGCACAGACATTGCAACATTTGTAAAGATCTGGGGAGCTTCTAGTTCAGGGGTAAATGCTTAATCCGTTGAGAAGAACCTTATGCGGTGGCAAAGAATGAACTTAAAATAAACACTTGTCTCTTCACTGACTTGTGGTTGGACTTGTTCTGGGATATATCCTTTTGTATTGAATAGGTCACAATAAAGTTGAAAATCAGAACACAACACTGAGTGACCTCCAAAGGGACCAGTCCAGATGCATAAATTCATGCTCTCCTGTACAGCAGTGGTAGTAAACTGGTTTGTGTACCACTGTGCTCTGGGTTGCCTGCACAGCTCAATACTGCTAACTAATGCACGGACACACCTGAGGGACAGCACGGGGGAAACACAAAACATCCCTGGGCAAGGTGAGTGCAGTAAACACAGGCATCAGCACTGCTTCCGGACAACTGAAGCGTGCAAAAGGTTACATATGCACTGTAAACCATCTCACTTTATTTGGGGAAACTGATTGATACAAATCATTTAAGCTTTTTAACTCAAACTGTTAACATGTCATTTATTTAGTGAAATGTCCGGAATGGCAACTTAAATGCTGTGAATTAAATAGGTGTTTGTTTATGTATTACAAAAATGTTCAGTTTTTACGCCTTTTAGTGGCTTTATAAGACAGTACAGCATTTTGACAGAAAACCAGGGAGAAGAGCGGGCTATGAAATTCGGCAAACTGTCAAACCAAAGTGCACTTACACTTTTAAAAAACTGATGAATTGAACAGGTTTAGATTTGAGTTTATTTAGGGCATTTAACAAAGGTCACTCTAACAACTTAGCAAATTCCATTACAGCTAACTTCATTTAGTAAGATGGAGTATTGAGTTTTACAGTGTGCACTGTGTGGGGCAGTGGCCGGCTACAGCCTCATGCAGCCTGTCTCCATATCAGTCTCTAAATCTCTTTATGTAACCAGACGCCCATCCTGCTGTTCCCATCCTGATCTCTCTTTCCAAGGCCTCTGGGTGTGTCGAAGTGGCAGGCGTCGGAAGACATTTTTGGATAAATATTCATCGGCCCCTCCCATCCACACCCCCTGCAGCCTACTGTGTCTGCTTGAATGCTAATCAATTTGTGCTGAAATTTCCACTGGCCTATTTTCTAGCGCTTTGGAGATGCCACTTCCCCCTATTTTTTGACATTTTCAAACCTCTCACAACAGTTTATTGGGAATTCTCAAAATAATATGCTTGATGACTTTATGCAACCCTTTGGCTATTTGGGATAATTGTAGTATTATTTGACAAAGCATGCTCTATAACGGCCGTGTAAGACAAGACTTTACACCACAGTCTTAGTTTGATTGTTTGACTTTCATATTATGGCACCACATTATCTAAATTACTTATTCTATACAAAACATGTTAGTATTATTAGCAATATATAGCACATATAGAAAACATATATACATGAAGAAAATGTATTATACCCTGAAAATGATTAATGATGTTTAAACATATTGTAGCCTATTATTACTACAAATACAGATTCTAATCAAATGTTAGATTTCTTATTCCTTCTTCTAGCCTGTATTTAATTTTTCTTAAACATTACTTTCCTTATTAATATATTAATAGATGCATTATTCAGTTTATTGAAATCTTTTTGGCATTGATTTGATTATTCTGCTAAAATATACTGGTTCCTATCTTAAAAATAATTAAATCTAAAAAATAAATGACTGGAATGATAATTTCCCCCCTCTCATATTGGTGCCATTTCACACACCTAACATTTATTTGATCTCTTAAGTTCCTTAAACCCTGCTCATGTAACACTGAGTGGTGAGTGGACAGTGAGTCAGACGGGAGAGAAGCGTTGTCTGTTGGAATTTACACAGCGTGGTGTGCCTTTCAGGACGAGCCTCAGGCTTTGTAAACATGAAGGGAATAATCGAAATATAGACTAAACGGCTCTTATGGACTAGGGACCAGACTCACTGAAAGTACCTAAATCAATCTAGCTCAGTATCTATATGATGTGTAACTGTCCGAAAAGGATCTGGCAAAAACTTCTTGAGTTATTATGTTCATAGCTTAAGGGTATTATTGAATTCATTATTGAATTAATTTTCCAAAAGTACCTAAATCTATACAGTTTGGCATCTTTATGATATGCAACTTTATAAAATTTCAAACCGATCTGGCAATTTGTTTTTGAGTTTTGTGTTCACAGCTACAATCTGCGAACGGTTGTGATTCCATAATCCAAAAACTTGAGTCAAATATTTTTCAAATTTTCAAACTTTTTCTTTTCTTTTAGGAAACTAGGACTACACATTCAAGCCATCACAATATCGTATTTGGACTATAAAATAATGTTTTGAAGATTATTTTAGCAATATTGCCAACCCCCTCTCATGCTCTATCACGATACAAGAGTGGATGCCTTAACTGAAAATGTGAGCAAACTAAAACACTCTTCTTCCGAGCGTATACTGTTGTTGTGTCCCTGGGCAAGACACATGTGTTTATGTGATTGGTGTGTGGTGGGGGTCGGCGGGGCCGTAGGCGCAGACTAGCAGCCACGCCTCTGTCAGTGTGCCCCAGGACAGCTTTGGCTACAAGTAGCTCACCATCACAGGGTGTGACTGAGGAGTGAATGAGTAATGTAATTGTAAAGCGTCTTTGAGTCTTGAGAAAAGCGCTATATAAAAAAGCTGCATTATTATTATTATTACAAACTATGGACATTTACTTGTTGATATGCTCAATCGAGTCAATTCTTTTTAGTTGTGGTCCTGAAGCAAAACTAAACTGTGATTCTATCAAACCAATTACCACTTGGAGAAAACCATTACATGAGCCACTGGTCTTTGAGACAAAATCCAGACTCTATTGATGTTTATTTTATGAAGAGCCAAAAAAGAAAGATGACGCCAGATGAAAGGCAATCTCAGAAGATGAAAAACTTAATACAAACAAATCAATTGTTCTTTCCAGCGATGAAAAACTTTATATCTATATAGCCAAAAAACGACATGTATATTTTTGTTGATAGTTCTCCTCGAAGTTGTTTGCAGGAGGCTGGTGCAACTGGATTAATTCCCACTACAGTATCTTTTACCATTCATTTTTAGCTCAGCGCTAGTTCTCGGTTCTTGCTTATCCACTGAACTGGTTTGAACCCGCGGGCGCATGCAGGTGAAGCAAGACATAATCCTCTATACCTTTCCCCGATGCTCTTTCTCACGCCGGTGGCATACACATGTAATCACTCCTGTACAGAAGCAGGGGGGGAGTCAGACCAGAGAGTGTGTGGAGCTTCAATACAGGCTTAAGGAGAAATGGAGAAAAGTATATAGGAATGAAGGAAGGAAAGGTGGGTTGATAGGTGTAAGCTTGAGGTTTGAGGCTGTAGGACACCAGTCTCAAGTGTAAGTCATGTCTTAACATACTGTACCTTCTAGGCTTTACATGGAAGGAGGAACGGAGGAACACTGTTTAAGTAAACTACTGAGTCCTCCAAACTACCTGATTTCACGTGTCTTGCCACCCAGCATCTTTATTGCTGTTCTTTTGATTCAAAATGTCAAATTGTACAAAATGGCCACTTGAAATGGAATTAGGGCAAGTCAGATTGCAAGCCAACAATTGTATCTACTGTATATTGCCACTGTAAGCAGACATAAAGCCAAATTATTTTACTGTGGCAATCATTACCTCAACATCATAAACTTATAATAAAGTCATAAACTTTGGTTATTGTGATGTCATGTTTCCTCTCACTATATGTGTTATTACAGGGGTACCCAAACTTTTTCGGCTCGCGAGCTACTTTTGAAATTACCGAGGTCTGGGGAAAATGACCTATTTTATTATTATTGTAAACTAAAACTGATTTGTCAGTGACTAGATTCAGCATCTAAAACAGATGATTATTATGGCTTAATGAAAAGCTAAATAAAAAGAAACAAAATTGCAACATCATTGCATCTTCTCTTCAATATTTATAATATATTCTAACAATATTAT
>JAVQKC010012716.1:0-20258 GCA_036025475.1 Philypnodon macrostomus
GTAGAGTGGTCATGATCATGGAGCCACACTCAGCCAGTCAAACACCGTTCTGAGAGTGACCCCCCAATCTAAAGTAAGGACTTTTTGCACTAGGACAGGGGCTATCAGAGCGGATTTAGGGGCTGGGGGGCGGAGCCTCGTAATTGCTTGTTAACAATAGACCCTTTAAAATGTGTGTCATATGGAACGTTTAAAATTCCAGAATGGAGGCGACTGGAGCAAAAGTGAGTTATAAAGTAGGATTTGTTAGACAAATTATGAGCATACAATGAAAAATTATTTCTGTAAGGACTTGTCCAGTAAAACCTAAAAAAATCAAGAATTTTGCCACTAGCCAAAAGTCTAACTGTTACTAACGTGTACATTAAATAAACATACAATGTGGGTTACTTTCATTAATGTTACCTAACCAGGCTCTGACATCACCTACATGTAGCAGTCTTGAATAGGTGGGTACTTTTTTCTTTTTGTTAATAAATCCTCCACCTCTTATCAGAACTACAGCCACCATTTTGTGAACACACAACACAGTGAGGATGATTGTACCACGCTGCCATATGTATTTACCAGGCTGAAGGGAGGCAGATGTGTACCCATAGACACCGTTGGATGTTTCAGTCTTGTACCATCTACAGCTCACAGGGTGAAGAGGGTTATAATTAGAGTGAGTGGGAGCATTCACCGAGCTTCTATTTGTGCCTGGTGTATTCGGCGCGCTGCAGCTGTGGGAGGAGGAACTGGAATCTTCGGAGATGGGTTCCTCTCGGGGTGATTATCGAGTATCGCGCAACTGGCAGCGTTACAAAAGGATGTGGCGCTCTTTGATGCAGATGTCTAACAAACACGTTCTCTTACCAACGCACAGGGAAGTACATTATCACAGTTTGGACAGGAAGACACAGTGTGGAGGGCAGTGTGGTGTTAAAAGGGTTAAAGGAGTTGGTGTTAGAGCAGACCTATAGGCACCGCGGAGCTTGGTAAAACAGTAAACAACACGTCATATTGTACTGTATACTACCTATTTATAATACCTAACTGAAGTCATTTAAAGGGTCAGTTCACACTGTTACTGATGATACTATACTGAAATGTATAGTGGCCATTGGGTGGCTCATTGCAACAGGTTATCGGCCTTCCACAACAATCTCCGGTCCCAAAGTGGCCCTCTGAAACTATATTTGGACATTTCCGGACATCTTTGCAATCTCGGAGATAACTACCCCCCCGAACTGTCCGACGTGCACTTGAAAGCAGAATTAGATTCTCTTTGGACAGTGGCCGGTTAATTGCAGGGCTAAGAGAGAAACATACACAGACAAGCAACCCTTTACTCTCACGTTCATTCACTACAGGGGCAAATTTAGAGTCTCCAATTCTCCTAACACACATGCATGTCTTCGGGCATTGGGGGGAACACCCAGGGTGGACATGCAGATTCATAGAGATGTTGTGTACGTTGGTCCAAGGATCGAGACGTTTTTCTGTGGAACATCCTTTTGGGTGTTGACTGCAATGACTAGAACTCTTTTTTTTTTTATCAAACATTATATGTTAGAATTTCTAAAGGTCATATTTACAGTACCGACGTGTGAAGGACAAACTCTCTCTTCATGATGTTCTGCTGAGAGCTTGTTTGAAAATCCTCTTTTCATCCTTTCAAACCTGTAGTAAGTCAAATGCTCTGGTGCATTTAGAATCAGACATTGATTACTCCACAAACGTCTAACCACGATGACAGGCATTTTTCTTCATTTAACATTCCAGTCAACGGAGCTTTTCATGCATAATAATTGAGACGGCCTTTTAGAAGAACCCGCTAAGACGTGGATGAGAAATGGCAGTGTGTCACGGTGGCAGGCTTCTGCACAGTATGTTTTCAGTGACAGAAATGGAATATGCTGTAAATGAGAATTCAAAAAACACGACCAGTACTTCTTAATGGAACCATTGTCAGCTACACATTAAGGACAGAGATAGGGCTAATGATGTGAAGTAGGTTGTCTGTAGTCTGTAGAGGCCAGGGGGAGGGACTCAAGGTAAACTCAGCTACTATTGGTCAAAGTGGAATCCTGCAAACCCTGATTTGATGTTGCTGTAGAGGCCAGGGGGAGGCACAGAAGTACAATTTTGAAATATGGCAGATTATCTATTTTTTTTTTTTTTTAATTGTTTTCTTCATTCATTTTATTTGGTTTTAATTTTATTTTATAATTAAAAATTCTTTCATTGCAATACATGTGCTGTGATGATATCCATATATTCATGATATTGTTACATCATTCCATACATATTAGTGCTGAATATAACATGAAAATAATAATGCATCATCGGATAAACAGATACCCACCCTCCCACTCCCACAACTCTAAATACAATCAGCCACTAATATTTCATATACACATGCATACTCACACATACTCGCATACACACTCCTACACACATACTTTGAGGTCAGCACATTTCAGTATGTACAGGTCAGCTCATACAGAGGTAAAGCCTTTCGTGATGCAAGGGTTTCCAAATTCTGAAAAATGTGTTTGTTTGTTTTTTTGTCTGGAGGCAATTTGTTATTTTAGGAACCCTGCCCCTTTAATATTTGAGGATTTCTGTGGCAGAGTGGCTGTAATAGAAACCCCTCTCTTTGTTGTCTATGTGACGTGAGTTGACTTTTTCTTTTTGTGCAGGTGACAGTGGTTTGAATGTGGCTGACTTACACACACACACTCTGGCTGCTAATTCTCTTCATGAATCATCTGTCAGCCATATGCACTCTGGAGAGAAGAGCTGTCTGTCTAAGGTGCTTCCAGTGCTGAAGGGGCTTTATCGTTTGCTGTTCAGAGTGTAGTGCAGGCCATACTCTTATTTCACTAGAGTCAGAAAGTATATATAAAAAGTTATAGCTGGGAATAGGGGTGTGTGATGTGGTGATAAAAGATTGTATCGTGATATGAAAGTATCACAATATGCTAACCTGGGAACATTGTTGAATCGTGATACAGTGCATTCATTTATGCTCTGTCATATTTACTCTAACAATGACAGTATTGATAACAAATAAAATGGAAAATAATACATTTGAACTATTATGATGAACTTTGGATGGGATGTACATTGAATTTGGAGTTTAACATAAGGTTTTATATCTTCTGTGTAGACAAAAATTCAATTGAAATCATGAAATCATAATCTTGGCTTTTTGTGTGCGTGTGTGTGTGTGTGTGTGTGTGGGGGGGGGTATTTATTTATTTATTACACAATATATAAACTCTGTAGCTTTAACATTCATAAACACTGGTTCTTCATTTTCTCAGTAATGTCTGACTCATATTCTACTTCTGAGCTTCAGAGTTATTTTCCTGCTGCACAGACCAACAGGGCTCAAAGTGGACTGCGTTCTTTGAAGTGTTTTCCACAACTTCTAAGCCCTTGCCTCATTTCTGCACAGAGCTCTTCAACATCCACAACACGCACAACTGTGAGAGGTGTGTGTGCGTGTCTGTGCGCTTGTTTATGACGGGAGAAGGGTCTGTGTAAACTGTGTGTGAACATCTGAATCAAAGTTTAATGGCAGGCTCTAAAAAAAAAAAAAAATGCAGTCTACAGTGAGCATGTATCTCGATGTTTACTCTAATGTCTTTGATTCCAGTTCGAGGTGACGCCTGAGCCCGACCCGGACGACGAGGGAATCAAAATCAGTGTAAGTGATTTTTATGCATTTATTTTTTTGACAGACCTTTAACAGGCATAATCCGTATACAACAAACAACACATCAACATGCTAACATGCTAATAATTCATGAACAAACTACACACATATAACAAATACAGTCCTCTCTCACACTCACACACACACACACACTTATGACATTCAGTTGGTAGTCAAATCATATATTACTAGTCAGTTTGGATCCAACATAAAACATTTACTGAAAAGTGTAAGTGGTTTTACGTGTTGTGGAGAATTGTCTATATTCTGAGACCATACTGCCTCAACTCAACCTCTGTACATAGGCTTCAGCAGCAGAAGCATAATAATGAAGTGCCTGGTGAAATGACGCTTTCATTTTTCGAAAGTGAACAATAGAAAATCAGAACGAGTGCATTGACACTGTGACTCCAGCACCAAGCACAACAGAGGCTGATTTGAGTCAATAACAGTTACAGAATGGAGCTGATCAGTGGTGTGTTATTACTGAGTCATTATTTATTTATTTATTTATTTCAGGGCTGCACTAATATTATATTTTTTGGCCGATACCGATTCTGATACCAATATAATGAAAACATGTTTTGGTCGGCTAGGTCTTTTGAAATTAAGAAATCAACATATAAATAACAGCTTTAATTGTATTTATTAATTCTCAAATATAGTTTTTTTTGGATTGTGTGACCCTGAATTTAGACTTTCCCAATTGTCTATTCTTACTCTGCCTGTTTCGAAACCTAAATATTAGAAGTTATCCTTTAAGAACAACAGATTAACATTGTCCATCTGTATAGACCGATACTGATATCAGTCGAAATTGTAAATATTGGCCGATACCGATGTTGAGCTGATATATCCGTGCGTCACAAATGTATTTATTTATATTCTTTTCTAATGAAATATTATCATACGACTCAGTTTTTTGGGGGCGCTAAAAATGGGTCTGGGATGCTATTGGATAATACACCTGCCTGTTTGGAGACTTTTATATAATCAGAGCTATATAATAATAATAGCAATACTAATAAGGATCTGTCCACAATGTTCCTCACGACTATTTTCAGCAAATTGTGTATTATAATTTTTTGAGAGCATGATTAATTTTACATTTAGGCAAGTCTGATATGCCTATATGCTGACCTCTTCTGGTGAAGCTGTATTACTGCTTGTCCTAGCTCTCTGCTCTACCTCCACAGACAGTTAAAGTCCAAGGCAACAACATCTCCCACCGGCTGCAGGTCTCTAGAGTCAGACCCAGTGACGAGGGCCTGTACGAGTGTCGCGTGACCAGAGCAGACTATGGTGAGATCCTGGAGTACAAGGCCCAGGCGTTGCTCAAGGTCAACGCCACAGCAGACCCACGAAGACCACTGCTCCCAGAGAAGACCTCCCCTCTACACCTCACCAACAAAAAACCCCGCAAGAACAGCACTGTGAGCCAGGATCACAGCCCACACCAGAGGGTCCCTTCTACTGCCAGCTCCATAACAAGGTCCAGCAGCAACCAACACATCCCTTCAGAAGGTAGTTACCTGCAGTTGCAATCGGTGGTTCTCAAATAGTGGGTTCGGACCCAAATGAGGGTCACCAACATTTTTTATTTGGTCCCCTAAAGAAATTCCAGGTAAAAAAGTGGTGTGTCATTATTAAGTAAAAAAGGAAACACATTTACAGAAACAGGTCTCTGTGAAATATTTGACTAAAAACCTAATTATTACCTTGGCGGAGGTAACAGCGCTAATGCAGACCAGTAATTTGGGTGAGTTGGTTCTCAATAATTATGGGAAATAAAAATGTGTGTCCCCTTAAAAGAATGAATTGGAGTTTGACAAGTATGTTCATCAAACTACACCGGGGTGGCAATGGCGCAGTGGGTAAGAGTTCACCCTGCAACCAAAGGGTCGCCGGTTTGAATTGCATACTGTTGTTGTGTCCCTGGGCAAGACTCTTAACCCACATTGCCTATGAATAAATGTGTTTGGTGGTGGTCAGAGGGGCTGTAGGCTAAGAATGGCAGCCACACTTTAGTCAGACTGTCCTCAGGGCAGCTGTGGCTACAAGTAGCTTACCACCACTGGGTGTGACTGTGGAGTGAATGAATAATGCAATTGTAAAGCATCTTTGAGTGTTGAGAAAAGCGCTAAATAAAACCAATGCATTATTATTGTTTATTAAATCCCAGAAAAAAAAGTTGTACACTGGAAAAGCAGGATGGAGGGTGATACAAACACACATTTGTAGTTTTGGTGAGGGTTGGTTCATTAGCACTCCGACTGCAGACAGGACTGGACCCCTGCAGATAAGTGTCTTCAGCGGGGGGCTGATGAGGATGTGCTGGAGGACACAACCCAAACATTTAGGAGCTCACAGTGAGTAGTATCACTGTATCACTATGGCTTTTGTGTTTATTTTTGTCATTCATTTCTGTAGCTTTTACCAGTACAGACATCACAATAGGGGTGGGCGATATGGCAATAAAAAATGTAATCGTATATATGAAATTATGACAATCTGCAAATCTGAAAAGATTGTTTAATCCTGATACAGTGCATTCATTTATTCATATTTATGCTCTTCACCGTCATTTTTACTGTAACGATGCCAGTGTTCATGTTAATTAAAAAAGGGAAAAAAATAGTATTAAATTGTTATGATGTACAGTGGATTTGTAGTTTCTTCTGTGTAAGGCACAAAATACAAAGTTAACTAAAACTGTGAGGAAATTAAATTGAAATTGTGATGTTGATCTGATGTTAAATAAAATCTACATTGCCAACCCCTAAAACAGAAAATTTAAAATAATGTGCAAATTGGTGCAAACAATGAAAATAGTAACGCATAAAGGCAGAAAACATAAATGCATAGGTGGGTACTAACTGATTGGGAACTATTGATGCACATTGGGGATTGCAAAAATAACTTCAAAAATACTTTAATTAATTATAAAAGGTTACTGCAGTAAACCATTACTATCCTGCAACCAGAGGGTCGCCGGTTCGAGTCCCCGCCCGAGCTCATACTGTCATGTCCCTGGGCAAGACACTTAACCCACATTGCCTATAAATGACTGTGTTTGTGTGATTGTATGACTGTGGTGGTCGGAGGGGCCGTAGAATGGCTGCCACGCTTCTGCCACCAAGTGTGACTGAGGAGTGAATGAATAATGTATGAAACTGTAAAGTGTCTAAAAAAGCACTATATAAAACTAATGCATTATTATTATTAATATTATTATACAAGGGATAATAACTGCTGAAAGTATCAAGGCATTAGCTCTATATCTCAATCTGATTCCACGTTGATAGAAAAGGGATACAGTTTCATTTTTAAGCTTTGAAATTAAATGAAAATGTTAGAGGTGACCATGAGCACAGCCATTTAATCCGAAGTAAATGAAAAGAACAGCAGATTTATAGTTCAATGTGTGGATAGAGAGGGCTCTGGAGGAGATGGGGGTGGCGTGAAGGTGAGAGTGAGCGACATATCGATGCAGGATAAATGAGAAGGAGGATGTCTGCAGCTGTTAGTGACTAAACCCTGATTAAACAGTTATTAATCAGCGAAGGCCAAAGAAGTCAGGACAACATTTATCAATTTTTATCGGCTCGGCGAAAGGCCACAGAGATACACCTCAACCCACACACACAGAGGGTTTTACCAAAGCAGTACAAGATTTCAATGCATCTTCACTTCTTGTGTGGCGTGACAGCTGATACTGGGCACTGATCAAGCGTAGCATTATGACCACCTGCAGGACAATATGCAACAAACCAGCACTGGAATGAACTCACTTCAGCAATAAAACTATCTCAAGTATTGCTTAATGAAACTATATAGAAAGTGACATATTGGAGCTATGCCTGTCACTGATATGTTAAACTGGAATATGATGAAACTGATCTCCCGCCGTCACTGCCTCCTCAATCATCTCTTCATGTCCACAGCTTCTAACTTCTGATTATAGAAATGCCAAACTCTTCAGCTGCTCCATTTATCCTGACACACCTAAAGGAGATAGATAGACTCTCCTGTGGCCAGATGTCAGCATGGAGCCCACCTTTGCTTTGACCTTTGCGATGTTCCTGCTTCTAATTGCATTCCCTTTGAAGGTAAACTAAATTCCCTTTGAAGGTACACTAACCGCTGCCAATTACGCCTGGTGGAGAGAGAAAAAAATATTGCCAGCAACATGGTAATATGAGCATACAGAGCGGACTAATCACAATCATACGTCATATATATTAAACAGGGGGAAAAAAGTCACAATCATCTTACAGAATCTATACTCATAAAGTATGCTCACAATGCTAACTTTTTGAGTGTAGCTAGCCTTAGTAACCAGCTCCAGACAATTTTGGGGCTGTAAATCAGAGACAACAAATGCCGCAGGTAAAGGCCAGTCACAAAATCCTTACAATCCTATAGGTCAGTTGACAACATCTTTAAAGGTTTTTTTTATATATATAGGACTTCAGCACATTACAAAAATTCACCATGACTGATGTCTTGAGTGGCAGGGCCAATATTGATATACCCATAAAACAGACTGACTCGCATTCATTTGGAAAGACGAAGGGGAGGGGAGGGTTTATTGTCCTCTGAGACATAGCGATTTCATTACCTTTTTCTGGCACTTTGACATAATTGCAGGCACTAAATCTATGATTGGTTCCTATGAGCAAACCCTACAAAAGGCTCTTGACATTTATAGCTGTTCCTGTGTGGAGCAAGGTGCGGATGAGGGCAAACTTTGGCCCCGCTGAGGAGAGCAGCCAAAGATTTTCCTATACGCTTGTGAAATGTACAGAAAATTACAGGTTGAAGTGTATGAGCGTATAAAAAGTGAAGCAGTGTTTAATTAGAGGCTTGGCTATTGATCACAATGGGCAGAGGTGGGTTTTTCATGAGCTGCGAGGCATTTTGTGAGATATTTATTTTTGCAGTCGACAGCAAGTGGAGAGAGATGGGGCTGTTGAATGGTGAAAATCAAAGACGAGCGAAGAAATGTGTGGAAGCGAGATGAAACGCACATATACTGAGATTTTCATTTTAATTGATACAACTTCTATAGGTTAAACTAACACAACACAGCTTCATTTTATTTAGAGGTAAACAGAAATAGCCAATAAACAGTTTCTTTAAATCCAGAGTTCAGGCGGCAGCTAAAAAACCTCAATGCAACACTGTAGAACAGGACGCTGCCTCTATAAAATATATATATCACATCACCTACTGACAACACAAAGTGAGAAAACCGCAAAATAAACTTACTGAACACTATTGAAGACTAACTACCACACAAACCACACTAGAGATGTTGGATGTTTTTAGTGTACACATGGGTTTTAGAACAATACCCAATGTCTGCTAGACTGTGATAAAGAGTTACAAAATGATTTCTTTATCATGGCGCCTGTTAGTCAGTAGGATATAGTTGGGATATAATGTTTAGCCTGGTGGAAGAACAACAGTCTGTTTTTTACCACATTGTGTGAGCTTGTTGTAATTAAAGGTTATAAGGATCTTGGCCGAGCTTTTCAGTTTCCATATTGTCTGTGAGAGAAGCAGCCACATCAGCAGTGACTGCAACATCTGTCTGTGCCGCCCTTCAGCCCAATGCACAGTTTAACCCTGAACACAATGATAAAGACAAGTGCTAACTAATAAACTTTGGAGGACATTTTAGATGAACGGAAAGAAACTTTTAAAATTGGGTTTTAAGGGATGTACTATTGTCACAATGTCACAATAGCAAAGAAAAGAGTCAATATTGCTCAAGATTACTTGTAATTGCCAACAGCTGATGTTCAACATAAAGAAACATGCATATAAAGAGCACCGTGAGAACTAGAAATGTAATTACATAAAGTTAAAGTTGTTTTGAATGTCTAGGATCTGTCAGACTGATGCATTCATTCTTCCGGTAAATCCACCTCATTAAACATCGCATGAATGTGTTGCCAATATTTATCCACATCCACATTTCACATTGATTTTCTTTTCTCCATTTGTGTATGAGTATACTTTGTACTGTTTTATAGTGTGAACATTTAAGCCCTCAAGCAATTGGTCAGAAAACCAATTTCAATGAAAAACTTATCTTAAATTATTATTGTCAATGCTTTGCCAATAAAGACGTATGGGTACAAAGCTTAAAACCAACACCGTATGTGCCATGGTGGATCTTCTAGTGGAGCATACCTGATAAACGTACATGGTAGAAAATGTATTTCTAGATTCCTCTGTGCTGTATAAGCAGCTTTTTTTCATTGACAACTAGCCAAACTAAATGGTGTGATCCCAACTTGAGATCCCTCCATTAGAAAAATTGGAAAAACTTGCTTAGCCATAGCTTGCATCATGCCCTGAACCATGTCAACTGCTATAACCCTATAGCTTAATATAGCCTCGAGATGGCATACTGTAATAAGGTCCGATTCCTTTTACAATAACCATAACATCTTTGTCACCTCATTGTACTAAGCTGGGGACCTTTCAATTTTTAAGAGATTGTAAAATGAAGGCTTATACCCTAGAGTTATTATTTTTATTTTACAGACCTCCAAAGGGCCTAATCAGAGCAGAGGACATGAAGGGTCAATGCTATTGTGTCACTCTCTGCCTTTAGAATGGAAATTGGTTTATTATCTATTATTCTTCTAAAGACTCATTTGCTGTGTAAATTGCACATTACATGCAAGCTACATTCAGAAACTTAGAAACGAACTTCTCTCAAAAGTTGCCTGTAGCTTTATGCACATAATTAAATTACTTACTGCTTCACTAATGTAACTCATTTGAAGGCTGGAAATAATTGTTTACGGCAAGAAGGAATTTGCATAAAGAACAAAGAGTTGGAAATATGGCCAGTAGACATGACTTCTGCCAACTGACAGTGACCTTAAAGACACTTGTTCCCAATGAAGAACATAATTATTCTGTAGGATATTAGGTTGTCATGCAAAAACTCATAACGGTAACAGTATGTTCTTAACGGAAATGAACATATAACAGATTCACCAGGAATTAACTAAACCAGGACTAAACTTCTGACTAAATCCAAACTGGACTAAAAACTAGATTGAACATATATTCAGTTTCTTGAGGTACAACATCACCACTAAAGGCTTCAGCAGGATTTGAACCCACAGCTTCTACTATAAGCTTTTCTTGGCCCTTGCTCATTGAGCTTTTCACATGTTTCCATGTTTTAAGCCTTTATCTCTCTTGCATCGGTGAGCAGGGAGTAAATGGGGTCGAGTTGTACCCCTGAGGAGGTCCGACAGTAACATTTGAGCACGAAGCCAAAGCCCTGTTAAGGGACTGGCTCAGTAAAGGGATTTGAGGCTCTCCGGCGGCGCTTACTCACAGGTTAGGATTACGGCCATTGCCTGGGTTTTTAGGTCTGCTGATCTTACAGGGCAGCAGCTGGGGAGGCTGCTGTCTATTTAATACAGAAACATTTTCCCACAATTTAAATGTGTTCTTAGCCTGGCCAGTCAGAAGCCAAAATCTATGAGACTTGACCAATTATAACTCGTACCATTTATCTATCAGTTCTGATATGTTGGGGGTCTGCCCCGTGATTTCTCATGGTTTTGATTCATTCAAATTGCATCTTTGACTGCTTTCATTTTGTTCCACCCATAGACGGTCCAGTAGCATCATTATAAATAATCCAAAAATATACCTTTCAATTTGATGGGAAACATCTTTCCCCCACATAAGTGCCAATTATAGTGGCAACCAATACCATTTCATAGGTCTTAAAGGCTTCTCTGCACACATTGACAGAGTGACCACATTTGCTGCCAGGTCAGTGCTGTGAAGCGGATCAAAGCTTTAGTGTTCCAGCCCACACTACCAACTTTAACACAATGTCCAGTTTGTACCACTCCCACAGTCTTGAAGTTAGTACCATGACCGATCACTGTGCTACCAACAGACTCCAAATCAAAAGTTCAGCACAGACTTGAATGAAGTGTAGTATTTATCCCAATAAACCATGGTTTGCACTCAGGGGGCTTCCAAACCACCCACTGATGCACGGGCAGCTCTCAACAACAACGGGTCTGATGTGTGCTAGACAAAGCAGGGGGGTATAGAGCTATTGGAAGAAAACTCTCATAGTTGGGCAACCATCAAAAATACATGAAGTTAGCTTTAGTCGTCGAGCCAAGGCAAGAGGAAGATAAGAAAAGTTTGGCAGAGGATGAATAGTTATTATATGAAGATACGGAAGGAAAACAAGGCAAACAGACTTAACATCTAAAAGGCAGGGCAGGCTGCTTCTGGTTTTCACAAAGATGGATTGCCACTCTCAGATGTCTGCAGTAATCAGTAGCTATCAAAGATGGTCCATGAAAGAACAGTGGAGAACCGGCAACAGAATAGATAAAGTAGCTGACGCAGGTTCCAAAAGAACGTAAATAAATGATTAGTCTGGTGAGTGGGATATCAAACTAGGCAAAACAGAGGCAAAACAGAACAAGAGTAAAAATGTGGAGCACAATGCAGGCTGTTTGTTTACATGTACAGTATACTGAACCACTGGTCTACGAATAAGTCTTGTGCTGTCTGTAATTTGATGACTTGATGATCCCACAAGCTACTCACCAAGTTAAATTGCTGTAGTTTACGGGAAATAGTTGACGACTTGCCTGGGAGTCTTTGCTATGGAGTGTACAAATGCAAGTATGATATCCACATATGAAGAAAAACAGCCAAGCAGAGCAACAGTGAAAAGGCGGGGAAGACTGCTGGCTGGTTTTCACGATGCTGGCTTGCCGCTCTTAGACGTCTGTAGTGTTTGATCTGCTGAAGAACTTCACATGGGAACTATAACTGCACATACCTCTCAGCAGGGCTCTTCTCACTTGCAGTAAACATAGTTTTCTTCTAAGATGGGGAGGTGGTGAGAATGGTGAGGACACAAAAACAATATGATTCATGAACACATTTCTTCATACAGTGTTTCGCTTTTGGGTTTTTACAATGTTATACAGTTTATTCACATTTGCATTCGCTTCTGTACAAATATTTGCAGATCTATTACAAAATTTGGGGAAAAACAAGATGAAAAACTAAATATAATGCATATAATATGTGTTTTCAAACGCTTTCTTTAAATTAGCTTTTTGAAATTCACATTTTCACCATTATTGTGGTGACAACAAAGTGAAGGCTCTCACTTTAATCCCCTGATGCCATTCTGTGCCTGTGCCTTTTAGCCAGAGATCTATTTGTGCTGACTTCTTAAAAGGGCCTTCGGGGTGTCACTTGGACAGAGTGGATAGCCCTAATTGCATTTAGCAAAGTAGAAGCAGATCTGTACAAGCGTAAATGGATTACATTTTTCCCTCACTTTATTCAATGGCTCCTGTAATGCACCCCGTCACTTTGTGTGCTTTCAACATTTCCTTTCCATTTAGGCTAGTTAACGTTAAATATTGACTATATGCTGATTCTCAACAGTCTTCAGGGCCTATTTAGGTGCACTGTAATCTCTTTGAACACAGCAATTTAGCGGTGGGAGAAAAACGTTTGCACATTTTCAATTGTCATTTCCATGGCAGTACACAGTATAAACACGTGATGAAAAGGAAAACTCTATCATGTTCAGTTTATGTTTTGGCTTTTACCTGGTTTAGCCTTAGGTTTGTCCTGGTTTAGCCTTAGGTTTGTCCTGGTTTAGCCTTAGGTTTGTCCTGGTTTAGTCTTAGGTTTGTCCTGGTTTAGCCCTAGGTTTGTCCTGGTTTAGACCTAGGTTTGTCCTGGTTTAGTCGTCGGTTTGTCCTGGTTTAGCCCTAGGTTTGTCCTGGTTTAGCCTTAGGTTTGTCCTGGTTTAGACCTAGGTTTGTCCTGGTTTAGTCATCGGCTTGTCCTGGTTTAGCTCTAGGTTTGTCCTGGTTTAGTCATCGGCTTGTCCTGGTTTAGCTGTAGGTTTGTCCTGGTTTAGTCATCGATTTGTCCTGGTTTAGTCATCGGTTTGTCCTGGTTTAGCTCTAGGTTTAGTCATCGGTTTGTCCTGGTTTAGTCATTGGTTTGTCCTGGTTTAGTCATTAGTTTGTCCTGGTTTAGCCCTAGGTTTAGCCCTAGGTTTGTTTTGGTTTATCCCTAGGTTTGTCCTGGTTTAGTCATCGGTTTGTCCTGGTTTAGTCATCGGTTTGTCCTGGTTTAGTCATCGGTTTGTCCTGGTTTAGTCATTGGTTTGTCCTGGTTTAGCCCTAGGTTTGTCCTGGTTTAGTCATTGGTTTGTCCTGGTTTATCCCTAGGTTTGTCCTGGTTTAGACATTGGTCTGTCCTGGTTTAGTCATCGGTTTGTCCTGGTTTAGACATTGGTTTGTCCTGGTTTAGTCATTGGTTTGTCCTGGTTTAACCCTAGGTTTAGCCCTAGGTTTGTCTTGGTTTAGTCCTAGGTTTGTCCTGTCTTAGTCATTGGTTTATCCTGGTTTAGTCATTGGTTTGTCCTAGTTTAGTCATTGGTTTGTCCTGGTTTAGCCCTAGGTTTGGCCTGGTTTAGTCATTGGTTTGTCCTAGTTTAGACCCATCTTATTCCTGGTTTAGATGTAGTCCTGAGTTCAACTCAGATTATACTTGTGTTATTCATGGTTTAGACTTAATTTAGTTCAGATTTATTCCTGGTTAGGACCTGGTATAGTTCTGATTTAGACTTGCTTTAATCCTGGTGTAGTCCTGGTTTATTTTCAGTCTTTCAGTCCAATTTAGGTGCACTGTAAATTTCCAAATGACCAAGGGAGACTGAGAATGAGTCTTCACTCACACTAGTCTTGTTTAGCACTTTCTATAGTTCAAATCAATGCACTTCACAGTCATTAGAATTTGATGACGCTATAATTTCATCTCCAGAGTTGCTCACATCAAGGCCCTTTGTTTCACTGGTTCAATATCAGACATATATGGATCATGTAACAGATCACACACATCCACAATGTACTCAGATGGTTCTATATTTGGTCAATGGCTCTAGTTAATATACTCTTGGGTGGGGACATCTACTTTGCTCTTTCAGTCTGCAGACTTATGAGTACAATATAAATGATTAAACCTGGTCTAGTGAAAGATGCCTCAAGTATCTTTACCTCTGATGTTGTGTAAAGGTACACAGTGATGATATTCTCATTCTGTGTCATGCACTGGACCATAACTCATTGCCTTTACGTTAATTTGAAAATAATTTAATATGGGCTGTGGTGTAGCTCAGTCGGTAGAGCATTCGGCCCAGATGCAGAGCTTAAAATGCTTGCCCTGGCCTTGTGAGTTACAGCTCATCCAACTGTTACTGTGCTAAATGTCACTCCCTACTCGTCTCCCTGATTTGCTGATGTCCTATCAAATAGAGCCAGAAGAGTCCAACAAAAATCTTTAAAAGAAAAAAGAACATAACTTAAAATATATAACTCCGTGTCACTGTTAATTGGCTCTCCTGAGAAAAAAGAAACATTCCAAATAGAAGAAAAAAAATCTTTGAGTTTTATGGTCAACAGAGATAAAAAATACATAAAATTATACACATCTATCACTAAACAGAGCCGACGTACCAACACTGGGATCTGTAGCACCATTTGTTTGAGTTAAGTTAAGTTTGAGCTCTGAAACTGAATAACAAAATAGGCCCATAAACTATATTGCTTATATTCAGGGTAATTAGTACAATGACTTGCCTGTCCAGGTCTCACTAATGTCTTCACCTGGCGAGCAGCCGTCACCAACCTATGTCTCACACCATCACCTGCCCATCCAGGTGCTTATAATGTAGTTGTGTTGACCATCTGCCACATATCGCTCTGGATACTTTAGCTGAACCTAAGTGAGCCATTAGACCTGCTTGACACCTATTTTGGCACGATTTTTCAGCTCAAGTCCTCCTCAGCCACCCATAGTGCCTTCTGGTGACCTTTCAAACGAGGTTCGTCACATAAACCAAGCATTTTTAGCTCCTTAGTAAATCAGTTCCCAGCATATTGGGTATCTCAAGTGTGAATGAAAAAGACAACAACTTATGAATGTTTTTTGGAAGAAACAACTATCTAACACAATATAAAGCTTAGAAAGTCCAATCATAATGAGAGTCCTTTAACGGAACAGAGGTTGGCACACAGACAAAATGCAGCTTGTGGCATTTTAAAAGTCTCCATAAACCTGATCCAATCATACCAGTTATTGATGGACTATCCTTGATTTAAAGGAACTTCTCTGTAAAAGAAAAACATACGTTTTACACTGATAGAGTGTCAGAAAGGCAAATGGAAGAACTAAGTGTCATTTTGTTAAAAGCGTAGCTCGGACAGATGTAGTAAGTGGGTGCGGCCTGAGGGTGAGGAATCCAAGCTATGTTTTTTTCAGCTACTCCCAAAAGTAAAACTTTTGAAAAAATATTACTTTTTTTTTAAAGGTTAAAAAACACCATGAACACAAAAGAAACAACATCATTTTTTTTATAGATAGCAAAACCAATCATAGCGATCAAATCATTACTGCACACGTGTAAGCTCATGTGACTGACAGTTGACCAAGTACAATTATAATGCACAATTACCGCTCACTCAGGCGTCAATCAATACTCTTTCCCCTCAAAACATCTCTGGAAACCACAATTAAACACAGACAATTGAAAGGGAAGCCTATGATCCACTCCGCCTGAGAAAGCATCCAAGAGGTCAAATGCTCGGAGGCATGAAAGATTAAAAGTATCAATAATAGATGGAGGTTGAGGTGCTTAAATGAGGCATCACTACCCTGTCACAATGTCCGCAGAAAGATAGCCTAGTGGTTGTCAAACTGTGGTACTTGAATTACTGTCTCTGTGGTACTCTGGAGTCTTTTGCAACTTCTGTACATTTTCCATTTGGGAAGGACCCTGGTAAAAACAAATGTAAGGAGGACAACCCATATGACGTAGCCAAAACATTAAAAAACAATCACTTTGCTAAATAGAATGAACCCAAAACCTGCCCACTCGCTGCAATACTGCCACAACATTAACCACTGCTGCTTCAAACGGCAAGCATAAAGACTTGGAGGGGTACATAATTGTACAAATCCAGTGTGAATATGGCTTACATGGCAAGATAACAACGCAATCCTGGATTAAGCCCATTTTAATTGTGGTTTGTGGCCCAGCTGAATCGTGAGCTGCTTTACTCATGGTTTTAGAACAGTTTACTTTTACCTGGGATATTTCTGATTGAGCCTCAGAGGGCTTCAAAGAAAGTATATAAATAATAATCAAAGTTAATAGACAATCAATAAACACAAACAAATCCCCTGTCCTTAGACCCTCCATCGCGGTCAGGAAAAAACTAAAAAATGAAAAAAATGTATGGGAAAAAGAGAAACCTTAGGGAGAACCACATGATAGAGGGATCCACTCCCAGGACGGACAGCCTATAGATGTGTCCAGGACTGATGGACAGATCTATACAATCTCTACAGTGAGAGGTCAATCGCTCTGAGCCATGAAAGATTAAAAGCATCAATAATAGATGGAGTCAGAGTGATTCAGTGGGGCACTTAAATCAGGCATCAGTGCCTTGTTACACCAGGGACTGAACAGGTGTGCTGCCACAGAAGCTCCTGTCGTTCCGCACAAGCCATGTATATTTGGCATGTCACTTGAGCAGGTGTTGTATATTATTCATCTTTGTTCCATATTTCATGTAGACAGGCAGAACGGTAGGATTGAATAGAGTCGTCTCCATGGGGGACCTCCTGGATGAAGCTCTTTAGTAGGTCCCGCTATAGAGCAACTATATGAATGTACCTCTGTTTCTATGTGTGTACTTGTCTATTAATAAACTCTCTAATGCATGTTTCATCCCATCTATAAAACAAGTCAAAAAAGGTGAACATAAAGTCCGATAGTAGATTAAACCACAGAGGCATGCCAAATGTGCCGAGTGGTGCCAAAGTTAGTTTACTTTTTGACACTTACAGAACAGCACGTGAATGACTATGACCTGGTAAGACATTATATAAAAATATATAATTGATGATGTCAAGATGTTCTCATAGGAATAGCTGGTAGTTAATGATTAAAAGCAGTTCTTTTTTTTGTTAAAGTAATTTAAATATTGCACAACTGCACAGATAGATACATATTTATAATCTAATCCAGGCAAGACACACTTTCAATCCACCCTGAATCCTCATTAAGTGTGCCAAGTAAGTACTTTTTAATTTGATTGTATTGTCCACAATGGTACTTTCCACAAGGCCACTCCATTGCTGTGTGCTAAAAGGATATATCAGATCAAAGCTCTTAATAGAGTAAAGCTCAAAATTCAAGGGTTTACAATGATTATGTCTTAATTGTTGTGGCAACTCTATTCACACACATTGGCCCTTGGAGTCAATTTTAAGAGGATATTATATAAAACCCTCTTATTACAGCTCGTGTGCCTTTGCATTGTGCATATCTCTGAGTGTGCGCCTTAAATGGGATCAGACAGTTACACAAACAACAATTAAAAGCTTGGTTAAGTTTGTTCTTCCTGATTACCACTGGAGTTGCATTCTGCATACAAAGCAGCACCTCCACAGCTATTGTCTGTTGCATTTGTGGTGATCAAGGCAATACAAAAGTTTTTGGTTGCTGTATTGAGACAGAGTAAGGACTCTGTCTCAATACAGCAACCAAAAACGATCATTTTTAAATGGGGTCCCAGAGTGGAGAGAAATCAAAACGATGGTCCTGTGTTTCCGTGTTTACGAGCAATACACCTCTTTTCTGAAACTATATCATTGTAGCTCCTCCTCGCTCATTTAACCCACATGACTTGCACTCTGACAATAACAACAAACATGGAGCTGCCCAATGTTTTCACAGGAGTTTCATGGCGCCACCAACGGGCCGGGCATACACACTACAGCGTTTCAATGGTGCTGCGTGAAAGATATTTTCTAAAACAATGCCGCCTGTATGAGAACTGTTTTAGAAACAATACCGTGTTTGTCTCCGTGTGGACAGGGCCTTAGTTGACAAAGACATATGGTTATAGTCAGTCAGCCGCTGGCATAGTCGATGAGGTGATACTTTTGTATTTGGAGACGATTGCTGTCATACCAACCTGCACACAAAGAAAATATACAAGAGTATTGCAATTTTTCCTGATTCAGCCACACTTTGGTTGGTGCTTAACCCTGGTTTAGTCATGGTGTTCTTCCCTGAGTAAAACAAAAATATAAAAAGGTTAAAAAAGTTAATCATTTTGTGATAAATATTTCATAATTCATTGGTTGTATTTCATGTTAAAAAGTATAAGATGAAAACTATTATTGAGTCAGTATTTGGTTACCTGTGTTTTATTGTAATGGCCTGTGGTTGCAATGCATTCTGGGTAGCAGGAGCTCAGTCAGCCTGCCTATTCATGTCCAAGTTGCTCCTGCATGTTTCATCTCACCCAAACCTCCAAAAGCAATGGCTGTAAGTTCTATAAGTGTTTAGTAGCAAATGCAATCATCAGAGTCTTCATGTGTGCTACATGTATCCCTGGCAGACCCTCAACAAAAGCCTTGGATCCCACCAGGCATTTCTTATCATGTGTGAGATGGGCAACAGGCTTTGACAAATGGAAAACTACAACTGCATGTAAGTGTGTAGGCACAAAGCAGCATCGACTTAAACCACCAAGGTTGGGAGCACAAAGAAACACATTCCCTGTGTTCGGTGAAGCCTGGACCTTCCCCTCCATCTCTGAAGATTGTGGTCAAGATTAGATGTAGCCAGGTGTGGATTGTGTCCCGGACTACAGTGCACTTGGATGAGCTGAAGCCATGTGTGAAGTGGCTGGGGCGAGAATTAGGCCCTCAACTCTGTAGATGGGGTTCTGGCGATAATACAGTTCTATATCTCCTTTGACTGTATGAGAACGGTCTACAAGACTTCAAAGATACATTTCAAAAGTGCCCAAGGAGAAATATAGACTTTGATTTTGTTGTAAATATATTCTTATAATTATGAGTTCATTAAGTGTTTTGCCTATTAATCTGTCCTTGGTTTAACACGATTTGCATTATACATTTTACTGAAAATGTCCATAAAATGTATATTAAGTATATTAATAGTTAATAATTGATGTGTGACAGCAAACTAAAACAGACGGCAGCTCCATTTGCTAATCAAGGTAAATGGCTTAATTGGCAGAGGAGGAGCTTCCTGGTTAGTTGCTATTCTGGCCCTTCTGGTACTCACAATAAGGATGAAAATGACAGGATAACACTGGTCAAATGAAAATTAGTTTGGTTTGACTTTTTTAATAAAATAAAATTAGCCAGGTTATGTTATGTTGCCTTTTTTGTGTAATGAAATATTTCAATATTTTATGGAATGTCAGGAATGACACAAGGAAGAAGTCATTATATCGGCGAAAACAGCGTGTCGCCGATATTATGGAATCACGTCGGTGTACGTCCGCGTCCGCAGATCCTAGCTGTGAACGTGATAACTCAAAAACGAATTGCCGGATCATTTTCAACATTTGCACACAGGTGCATACCATAAAGACGCCGAACTGTATCGATTTGGGTACTT
>JAVQKC010012720.1:0-25669 GCA_036025475.1 Philypnodon macrostomus
AAGCACACGCGGTCGTTGTGTCCCTGGGCAAGACACTTAACCCACATTGCCTAGGAATGAATGTGGCCAGGTCGCCATTGTAAATGAGAATTGGTTCTCAATTGGTTTACCTGGTTAAATAAAGGTTAAATAAATAAATAAATAAAGTTTAGTTTTGCTGAATTTGTTACCCATGACCTCTTTCCACGCCTGAAGTTTAGATATTTGCGTGTATGTTTGATGAGGCTGACCTGGGCCTGCTGGAGAGGATGGCTGTCTCTTGATGATTGCCCCGGTCTCTTGTCTGCGGAGACCTAAGTTTCAAAATAAGTCATATCCTTAATGCAGCTGTAGTTGTGTGGTACAGTAACAGAGATCACATCTGGCCAGCAAATGTGGGGAGGATCAGCTCATGATTGTAATGGACAGCAGCAAGTGTTTCCTGATCTGGGTAGTTTCAGTATAATAATGTTATTATGAGGCCCACAACAGAGCATACGTTTGTATAATTTTTCCCCCCTTTATATCTGGACATATGTGGCCCCTTTTGCAACCAAATATGGTATTTACAAGCATCTTTTTATATGAACATGCATATATTATGGGGATGCACATCGATATTGGCTCAACACCGGTATCATACAAAAGGTCAGTGTAATGCTTTTCCACATTAAAAGCACATTGTATACAGCCAGGCACTCCCATAGGCAAATCTAAACAGTGCTACCAAATACAAAGAATACATTTGTCCACAAGTCACCAAACCTAAAAAGTAAAAAAATAAATACATGTTTTTGGACTGCTTTAACAAGGAATAACTTAAAACATCATTGGTATAAGGTTAAGACCACCCAGAATGACAGATGTAGTTCTTGAATTGCAGACATGAACAGAAGCTTCATCAAGTTAGACAGACAGTTCTACAGAGATGCCATGCAGAAAACAGCTTAACACAAGGGGACATCTTCTTGGTTTACCTGCACTGATTCTCTGAGGGAAGCGACTGGGATAGGCCCCTCCTCTGAAGACTTTGGAGAAACATTTCGTTAAACATGTGTTATGAGGGAGGTATGTACTTACAGTCATAGTAGTGACTTACCTTGGCTGGGGCTCTTCCCTGCACCGCTCTGGGACTGTCCTATACCAATTTTGACAATAACATAATGTGGGCCATATTACAAAATAGAATAAAGCTTCATCATGCTTTACTGCCTTACAAATTCACCCATGCATCCATTTCAAATGTATAATGAATTCAATTTTAACATGCTACCAAATATTATCCATGGATTATTATTATTACACTGGAAGTATTTAGAAAATGCTGACTTGCCCCGGCAGACAGTCTTGTTATGTAACAAGGGATCATCATTTTTACTGTCAGTTGAGAACAGGTCAACTGTAATTGTCTTGTGTTAAAGAAAATTGGAGAGCTTGTCATTTGAATTACCCACAGTCTCCAGCATCTGCTTACTATAATGCAATGGCATCCTGTCTTAATTCCATATTAGCATACAATGTCAATTTTGCCAGAACATTAATCTTTGTAGGGCAGCACAGGTGAGCACAGAAATTTGCCATATTGACTAAATTGAATAAATGTTTAATGAACCTGGATGTGTGCTGGATTCCCATAAGATAATAGACTCATTGGCCACTTTATTAGGTACTGTACCTAAATCAGGCCACCTGATGTGTGCTTTCAGAGGTGGTCCCTTGCAGACATTGATGTATTGAGTGGGTAGCCTGAGCAAACCAATATCTGACTTCTGATACCAAAGAAGCATTTTTGCCCACACTACTGCTGCTCACTGGATATGGTAAACTCCCTGTGTAAACCCCACACATGATTGTATATGAACACCCCAGTGAATTATAAATGTATTCAATTGTTTTTAAAATTAAATTCATGAAACATTCTTCCAACAACCACACCTCTTCATTCTGGCTCTGGTTTGAATTTCAGGAGATTTGCCTTGATCACTGTGTGCATGACTGATTGATCTGCTATTGAAACACTTACTGAAAATAGGTCTACCTAATAAAGTGGCCATTGAGTGTTTCAATTTATCGGTGCACCTCAGACAACCACCACCATTATTCCATGCCACCATTAGCACAAAGTAGAGCATGCTGACTGACCCCTGTTTACCGGGGGGCCCACACTTACTTGAACTAGCCGCAGCCACTGAAGCAAGGTACGGGTGACTGCTGCCTGGATGGGAGAAGAAAGAGTAATGTGGTGCCGATATGGAGACTCTGAGAGATAAAGTTACACAAAAAGAATAGAAAAAAAAACATCTGGCTGAAGTCCCATCTAAATTCACACACATACCTTTTAGATACTGCACCATTGTCTACTCACTGTTGCCTATTCAGATGTGGGGAAGATTGTTGGGAGCGATTAGCATGTTTTTCATTTTAATTAGATTGATGAAAGGTCCAGTGATCAAATAATACAGTTTTAGAGACACGCGGGACCGCACTCGTATCTTCACAGACCCGAGTGGTAATTTGTTCTAATTGTGAGCGTGCAATTACCAGTCGCAATCACTGGTTTTCATCACTCACTTTTAACAAAATGAAAAGCTTTGTTCAGAAAGTCTCGAGCTCAACGTCCAAAGTTTTTTCATGATGTGAAAGGGCCACCGTCAGAGGAGCTGGGGCATTTTTTTTTTTTTTTTTTTGGCAAAGTGGTTAAATATAAAGCACTCAGGCATGAACACGTTAGATCTGCATTGAATTAAAAGCTTATCTCTCATCTGAATCAACTTAAGACATGTGGGGGGAAAAAAGCGTATGATGGCAATTGCAAAACTTCTGTTCTGGTGCTCTGGGAGTTCAGCACTTTAGAAATATGCATTCCTGCTACATCTGAATCAACCTTTCCCAAGTGCAAAAAAAAAGTAATTGTATAGAGCGAAATATCTTGGTGGTGATAAAATGTAATTATTAAGACTATTCAATTGTGCTTAAATGGGCTAAATTTGACCTTGTCAAGCTTATCCTGTGTCAGATTTGAGCTTTTGTGACAAATAAAGCCTCTCATCTCATCATCAAGTACTGCATATACTGATAGTTTCTAACAATACATGTGACCAAAAGTGGCATTGTATTGTATTGTCTTTATTTTAATAAATAAAACTGAATTGATGGGTATTGGCAAAATTGTAGCGTCCAACAGTAATATAATTCATAATCATAGCTTGATCCTTAAAATGGCAAGCTAAAGACTCATAACTAGACCCAAGAAATACACTTTGGACTTGACTGCTCCGAGAATATGTTAGTCTCTACACACTACATACACTACTATCTAATGCTATTGATCCTACTGTATATGTTGTCATGGTAACTCACCTGCATCCCTGACTTTATGTGGGACAGCCCGGGCCTTGGTGGTTGTCGTGGGCGTAGTCGTGGATACAGTGGATGTGGTGGGGGCTTCTGTGGTGGTGGGGGTAGTCGTAGGTTCAGGTGTGGTGGTTGTGGTAGGCGTTGTGGGAGGGGGGACTGTAGTCACGATTTGTGACTTGGCCTCTTTTTGACCTGAATGAATAAATGAAGTAAGGTCTGAGTGAGTGTCTTCAGTGTCCATAATGTTGTAATGCATTCCTGTCGTTCTTTGGGAAAGGCCTGACTCCTTGTTTAACCTCAGTGAACTTCAGCATGCACAGACCTCTAACTGTCTTTAAAAACTTTCAATTAGCTAGAAATATGTGAGGCAGAAGACTACTAGAGCTTGAGTTAAGAGTGGTTTGAATGTCAAGATGGTTCAAATGTAAATGTAATGAAGCAAAAATGGTTTCTTCTTACTTGGTTTAACATAAGTTGGTCTTGAAGGCACGTAGTCCAGTGTAGAAGGGTATATGACTCCTTTTTTGGGTTTACCAACTGGAATACAAAAGATGTGAACTGTTTAATTTCTCCCTGAAACTTTACTTTGTGATACTAAATCTCACCATGGACTGCAAAGGACTCCCTCCACTTGGGCAGAGACAGGGACCTCACTCCGTTGGAGTTGGAGCCCTTGTAAATGTTCTGTCCGGCCATTTTCTTCACAATCACCTTCCCTCCTGTGTTTGTGATTACACCACTGTGAATAAGTCCGAGAGGAGTATGCATTAGCATGTAAGGTGGTTTACTGTATTTTGGCTTTATGCATTTTTTAACCCTACGTTGAGGCTGGCCAGACTCACTGGACACTTTCTCCTGCTGCTATAGTCCATCAGCCTATGGTTGTGCCTAAATTGAGTTACTGTAGCGATCTCAAACCAGGATGGTTATTCTTCTTCTCTATGCTCTGGCATTTTTACCCTAACACTTGCACAAGCTCACTAGATATTATCTTTTTTGGGGGACCATTCTCATTGCACTCTCACTCAGGGAAATTCCAATAGATCAGCAGTTTCTCAAATACACTATGCAGCCTGTCTGGCACCAATGACCATGCCATGTTCAAATCTACCTAAATTCAATTCAGATATAGCAAAACCAACAGCTATATAATATTGCATGAAATCAAAAAGCCTTATTCTATTACTAAACTGGAAGTCTTTAGTAGATGTTTTGTCATGTACTTGTGAATGGCAGCATTGCAGATACTGGAGATGGAAGCAAACACCCCGGTCCCATAGACTTGCTGCTTGGTCTCCTTACAGTGAGCCGGACACTTCACTATAAATTCTGGGAGGTTGATTTTTCCTGCTCTGACGTCACACTCGATCGCTGGTACCACTACAAACAAAGGGACAGATTGTAGACGATTTGAGTTTACATGTACCCATAATATAGAATTGAATAGTCAGTATGAAAGGGCTACAATGGCCCGAGGTGGAGTCCACAAACATCGTGAGATTAGAAGTCAGTGGTGATGACGAGGGCTACCTTGTTTTGGTTTCTTGCTCTTTGATCCGTTCGGTTTGGCCCAACAGGCGCAGGACAGGAACAGGGCTGTGGGATGGGGAAAGGGTAAAATAATCACATCAGTGTTTACTATACACAATGAAAGAGGTCTTTACCAAATGTGGGGAGACCATAGACAGGGTTAGACCAAGAGACAAGGGTCAGATTGAAGGCTTTACAGGGGCATTAAGTGAGTTTGAGTATTGAGTTATAAAAATGTTCTAATTAAGTAATACATGGCAACTCTACGATGAATAAGACTTAATTCTGAAGTGGTGCAAATGAATTAAATAGATGTATATTTTACAACATTATACACTGTTAAATATTTACAAGGCACACAGTAACTATGAACATCAAGTGGGATACATCCTGGGCAATGGTCAGTTAGTTGCAGGGCTGACACAGACAGACAAACAAACATACACTCTCACATTCATTCACTGGAGGCAAGTGGGAGGAAGCCCACGGGGAGGACATGCAGACTCCACTTGGCCAACCCTAGAATTGATTATATGAGGATGTATCTTTATTGAAGGATCTAGCCACATTATACCAATATCTAAAATAAATAAATAAATAAAAAATCCTAATAATATTTATTTATTTTAAAATTATAAATAAACAATTAATGTATATTGCTGATGTTGATGTCTCTATTTCTACTCCATTAGTATCTTAAGTCATTTAAAGGACATCAATATAGACAGAGATATATTCAGAGGCTCACCGAGGCAGATGGTGGTAAGTCTCATGTTGAATGGGTTTTCAGTTGATCCAGATGTCCTTGTATAACCTCCAGGCCCTATAAAGAGAGCAGCAGAAGTCCACTGTTATCCCCAAGTATAACCTTGAGCACTTTCTGATTGACAGTCTGGCAAATAACCTCCACAAGACAAAGTAAACCATTGAGGTACACTTTCGGAAGGGGGGAAGTCTCAGATGGATGTTAACTGTAGCTACAAGTCTATATGCTAAATGTTGTATCAAATAATTCCATTCAAACTTTTAGACTTGTACTCAGTCAAGATACCCAACAAACTCACTGCCTATGCTTTTAAAATGGCAGGAGACGATTGGTGATTTTGATTTGGCAAAGAAAAGGTGCTCAAGCAAACTCACATTGTTTAGTTAAATGCTTTATATCAAACTCTGGATACAATTGGTGTTTCATATTCACAACAAACACATCATTCCTCTCATGGCCCACTCAACAGTCCTTCCCTAAAAAATGTACTAAATTATTATTGCCATAATAGAGAAACAAATAAACAAACAATGGCAAAACAATAATAATGGATTATATTTATTTAGCACTTTACGATGCCTCAAGGCTTTCTCATAGTACTTACATTTTGAGTCCATTATTCACTCACACCACAAACACACACTGTTCTGCGCCTACGGCCTCTCCGACCACCACCAAACACCAATCAGACAACAGAATTCATACACAGGCAATGCAAGTTAAGTGTCTTGCCCGAGGACATGACGACGGTATGCACAGTTTCGAGCAGGATTTGAACCACCAAACCATCAACCGTGGTTATTCGACAACCACTCTACCACTGAGCCACTGTCGCTCCCAACATTACCTTATTAGTGAATGTAAAAAAAAAAAATCTAATAATCTGTAGTATGTCCCCAATTGAGGCTATATGGTTTTTCGGGTCAACCACAAAGCTAGACTACAATAACAAAGAGGCACTGGAGCAATTATGAACACAGTAACTTCCCAAACATTTGTTCCTGACTGGATTCATGTTTTGGAAAACCCTTAAAGCTTTTTCCAACCATTGAAGATTCCTCCCACTAATACCTGTCGGCCCAATGACACTGCACACAAATAATTGAACCTGTGAGAATCACTGCACTGTACTTTATCACGACTCTTGTTTGACTCTGGCGACCACATCAAGCGTTTGAAATGTTTACAGTAACCCGATCTCTCTGTGATAACATGCACAGAAGTGGGTCACGTTGACGTGTTCATGTACTCTGTTTCCAGCTGGTTCGATGTGTGGTAATGACAGCTCTGGTGATAAATAGCACATGCAAACTGAGGTAAGTGTTTCTGTTTTGGGGCCAGGTCCTCGTTGGGACAGGGAGCGTTCATTCATTTGAACTTTAACAGCCGTGGCCCTCTTCACCAGATTTTTCCATTTGGCTCGATCTTGTGCTATTGTCTGCGCTTCCACCATGGTCAGCCCACAAACGTCCTTAGTCTTGTCATTGGTCTTTCCAATCACCATTCCCATTAGTAATCTCTTCTCCAGGCTGTCACTCCTGAGCATGTGCCCAATGAAAGTCAGTTTCTTTGCATTTAAAGTGTTGAGCAGTCTATTTTTTTTTTTTTTACAATTCATTTTTTTCCAATACTTCTTCAGGGAGCGTTGGAGGAGTCAATACCTCCCACGTGGTCTAAGTCTTGTCTGTCACTACCGCACGCCCACAGCTGAAGGATGGCTTTGGAAAGTAGTGAGGAAAACAAATAGTGGGACAGAAGACAAATATAAGATCTGTATTGACAAGTACTTAATAACACAGGAATGAAACTTATGGTCATCAATCAACCTATGGTCAATCAATGCCTAATAGAAGAGCTCTTACAACTGGATAATTACAATCTGCACATATAATATTTGAGTTTAAAAATGTAGTGCCTCTCCTAAGCCTGCATAAATATGGAAGGGCATCCAGTGTACAATCCATATCAATTCAATATCCAAATCACTTCATCTAGGTGTCAGATTCTTCGCTGTAGTATCTTATGTAGTTAAGTTGTAAATACTATTTCCTGAGCCCTCACAGAATCCTGAACAGAACCGTGTTATATCTCCTAATACCATGTAAAGATCAAATGAAACCATGGAAAAACATCACAGTTGCATTGTTTTACTGGGGCATACTGTGCACAATAAACCTAAAGATTGTGCACTCTCCAATAGCTCACTTATAACTTGATGATTTGCATGGGGAGCCTGATGTTTGATAGTAAACAAATGCCACACACAATAGATCATAAAGTCGGGTTTTATTTGACGGTTTTTGGCAGACGGCACTGAGGACTTTCCCTGATCGTAAAAACTGACATGATTTTTCCACTGCATTGAACTTTGACAGAAACATCACTGAACAATCACACCTACAATTTGTCATTAGGAAGAAAAAATGCACAGCTAAAGAACAAGCTGGAACAGATAGACTTAATAACCATTGGCACATACTGAGAGATGGTCAGGAGAAAGGCTGCCTCTCTGGTTCAATTGTAGTTTTGTGTTTTCAAAATTGTATTCATTTGACAATCAACATATTTACTATTTCCTTTATCTGTTTATGAAGATGCCTACACACATGTGGCATGGTGGCTTGCAACAGGAAGCATGTTCCAATCACAGCTCTCTTAAGAGGCCTTTCTGTTTTGAGTTTCTCGTGTTCTCATTGTGTCCAGGTGGATTTTCTCTGCATAATTCAGTTTCTAGGCTTACTCCAGACAACAAGTAAGGGTCATTGGGCACTGCTCAGCGGTGACCTCCACAGAGTAAAGTACACTCAAGGTTAGGTCCCTTGATTTATACTCTGTTGTTGAGTAGTGAAATATGGTTTTGTAACAAATGCTGATTTTACCTTTGATTTATAGGATTTAATGACACAATATAAGTACATTTAGACCTTAACTAACACTATACTTCTTACTTTACTTTACAATCTCAAAAATAACTTTCCTTTTTGCTGAGAATCCCCACAATAAAGCACGACAACCTTTCTGGAAAGACTGAGCCACGCAGAAACGATGACAATAATCTTAGACATCTTAATTTCTATTCTCGGCAGCAGCCTCTAAGTGCCCCCTTCTCTCTGCAATGAAAAGCAAATTATAGATCCCTGGACAAACAGTGCTGGGAGTTTCCTGTACAGTAGATAATAGATCCTGGGGGAGACCTTAGCCACACATTCAACTACGAAGAATAGAAGGCAAACAAAATGTGGGATAACTTATCACATGCTCTGATAGCTTTGAAGAATGCTATGGTATGTCAGGCCTTTCAGACTGGTCATAAGTCACATGTAATGCAGGCAAATGGAGCATATCTGTTTGGCACACCTGTTGGGAGAGACACTGTTCAACTTGAATAGTACAATAACCCTCTAATATACTGGGCTCTACAAAATAAATAGTACACATAATTAGCTTTGAAAAAACAAGCAAAATCAATTTTTCCGATTAAAGGCTCCAAAACATGCAGAATACACTGACCAGGATCCTGGCTCAAGATCTGTAGAAGAGTTTCAGGATGCTGCTCAGTGGTTTGTGATATTGGGTCAAATGTTGGGTAAAATGTATATCGTTCTTTAGTATATATGTATACTGTATGTAAAAGTCAGTTCAGGGGTAAATTCTAACTCTTTTTACCCATATATGACTTGCATTGGTACAGAACCCTTGTAAAATTGTCTGCATGGATACAGTCAAGCACATCCACATGCCTGTCACTGAAACATTATCCAACTATACCTCTTGACTTATCTTAAACTAAATGGGCAAAAATAAACATGGTTTGCCAAAAGACTAAAAAAGGACTAACTGAGGTCAAAACCAGGACAAATGAGGGACTGATGCAAAAAATAAGCATTACTAAACACGGCTTAAGCCAGAAGGAAAAAAGGTCTGAACGGCGCCAAAATGAGGAATATAAATATTCTCATAAAGTAAAGAACCAAACTGACTGACTGGTACTTGAGTACCACTAGAAGGATCACACGTACCACCACGTTACCAATACCACAGTTTGAGAATCATTGCTGTAAGACTCTTAATAGTCCCTTGGATGTAAGCTAAGGGCTAAAATAGTACTAATGTTTTACTAATAACCAGGGGTTGATTATTAACTTTTTTGCTCACTGTCCAGAGTGGCTAGTCTTCTTCAGCATTTGGTTACTAGCCACCTATGATTTTGTTATTTGTGTGTAGTAAACCATGTAAAGTAGCTTTTATAGTTGTATAGTGTAGCTGGTCAATGTGTTTTTCTAGGTTTTAATTGATTTTGTAAATAGCCAGTCTTTTTCATTTTTGGTGTTGTTATTATTTTTGGGCCATTTTTCAGCTTTATTTGACAGGACAGTAGATTGACTAGAAACCAGGGAGAAGACCAGGGAGTGACATTCGGCAAACCGATGTGAGCCGGATTCGAACTCACAACCCCAGAGCAAGCACTACAGGCTCTAAACATGGGCCACACACTCTACCGACTGAGCTAAACTGCAGCCCACCTCTTTTAAACTAGTTATTACAGAAGCCTATGTTTGAATAAGTCACTGCTTCAATGTTGTGTTCATCATCTCATACAATAACTCTGATGTATTGGGCCCCTACAGAATAAATAGGGCATAAAAGTGAACACAATTAGCTATGAACAAACAAGCAAAGTCAATTTCACAGCCGCTGCAGAAGATAAAGGCTGTATATTATAATGGGCATACACAAAGAGCCCTGGTCACTGTGGCTCAGACGGGTCACATAGTTGCAGGAATTAAAACTCAGCTCATTACAGGATCACATTCACTCGACAATGTGGATTAACACGCTCAAAAACAACCTAGACTGAGAACCATTATACAATATGTTACAAATACTGTAAATTACTATTATGAGCCCAGTTGTTGTCTTTATCAGCCCTGGATCTAACGGGCCATTGGCAAAGGGGTACCCCACTTAAAGCCCATAGTTGCTTCGATAGCCTTGAACTACCTGTGACCCCTATCACAAAGTGGAAGAAGATGCACAAATGAGTCTTGCATTTTTAAACCTATGTCCTGTTTCCCCTTGTCAAAACTGTAACGTGAACAAGCTGCTTCTCTGGGTCCAACAGTTACGGTACCTCAGGCCTATGTGTTGTACTATGATATGCTGCATTTCAGTCTATAGTAGAAAATACAATGTAGAAGGCTTAGATATCACAGATTTGTTAAATGTAACTATTTTCACGGTTGATCTGATTTCCCCGTGTTGCTGATGCTCCAGGACCATCATGCTGTTGTTCCAGGATTTTAACTGATTAGGGCCATGGTTAGGGTGTTATATTGGTCTCTGGAACAACAACTAGAATGATGGTCCTGGAAAAACAACTAGAATGATAGTCCTGGAACGACAACTAGAATGATGGTCCTGGAACGACATCTAGAATGATGGTCCTGGAACGACATCTAGAATGATGGTCCTGGAACGACAACTAGAATGATGGTCCTGGAACGACAACTAGAATGATGGTCCTGGAACGACAACTAGAATGATGGTCCTGGAACATCAGCAACACATAGAATCAGATCAGCCCTATTTTCTCAGGCAGCAAAGTCCACATTAGTGTTTCATATGGCCACTATTTAAAACATAAATCTAAATATAACATTAATAATTGGTTGGCTACAAGAAAAGTTCTATTTAGTGTGGTTCAAGTGGCCTCCCAAGACGGCACTTTGTGAACCTCCTGTGACTGTCTCGCATGTAAGCATCTCTCAGATACTTTGAAGACTCTTGATTTCTAAACACCTTTTCACTTCTCGATGTGATATTGAATGTGTAATCAGATAACATACAATCCCACCTGCAGTTTACAGCAGCTATAATGCAAACAGGATGCTCAGATCCATTTCAAAAGCTGGAACACAATGGTTTTCCAAAACATCTGAAGACCACACACCTGCACCAAGAGGCCGATGAACTGTATGTATGATTCAGGAAGATTTTACATTCATTTTTCAGTCTTAGGTTTGAGAGTGCCTGGTTTAACCCAACTCAATTCAAGGTGATGGCATATCAAGTCTATTTATATATATTTTTTAAATATAATGAATATAGAAACTTTACCATATATGTTTCCATCCACTAGCCTATATTCTGTATACCTTTATGTGGGGCACACTCACCAGTTTTGGCATTTTAACAAGTCTTCTGTTTTTGTTCCATAACTGTACAATAAAAACACTGCTAAGGTGAAGAAATAGCTAATAAATTATTGAAGTGTTAGAATAAATACCATTGCATCTGGATCCTTGAATGAAAGCCAAAAACTCATGCAACGAGGCTATAACATTTGCACAAACTATAAATATAGTATATGTTACATATAGGCTCGTACAGTTCCATCCAAAATGTGGTCGTCTTTGTTCAAATATGTAGTCACTCGTTACTCCGAGGGGTAGTTTAAACACAAGGCAAGCTTAAATTAAGTCTAACAGCCCGGTGCATTGAGGCCCATTGAGGCACTATTGGACCAGCTGAGCACTTTGTTTTACAGTGCTCCTGAGTGATGATGGTATAACCCTAGCCTTCAAAAGTGTCAAAAACGTACTGTAAACGCTGCTGTAGAAAAAAGCACCACTAGAGAAAACCAACATGTCTCTACAGGGTCATCTCTGGAGCCTTTTGGGATGCTTCTGGGGCACTTTTTGTTTTGCACAGAATGAATTACTTTAATTCTTGGCACAGGTCTCTGTGCAAGCCGGAGCCTGTAGCCTTATGTATTGAACTGCTGCTGGACATTTTGCATGGGGCCACCTGCGCTTAATAATCCTGACTTCAAAATATATTTATGTAGAAAAGACTCCCCAGGGGAAGGTCAAAATTTATGTCGACGCAATTATAACTTGTCATAGAACACGTATAGCTCTCAGCGCAGGAGCACGCCATTCAGTCAATTTTAAAATCACATAAAATCATTGAGGGAAGCTGCAGGCTACTATTCATTCTTTATAATCAATGGCGAGGCTAAGCAGCTACGCGAATGAATGACTGGGGAAACCACAACGAATAAAGGGCTTTTCAGTATTAGTTATGAAGAATAAACAGAGCCAAAACCAAACGCGCAGATCAGCAGCACACTGTCTCCTCACAGGCTGAAATCAAGTCTTTCTTTATAAGACAAACCGCTAAAAAAAAAGGATCTATCCGTGATCAAAACGGGCAAATGTGTTATCTCCAGTACGCACAGCTACCAGGCGATTACGCAGGGATTTATTCATTGAACACTCGCAACACACCTTGTCCACGCTGCGTATTAAAGGTATCCACTCACCTTAAAAGAAGTAATCCTTAGGTTCCAAAAATGTCAAATCCTAGCGCATTTGTTATCCGTACGATGTGTCAACACGTCCACTGCGCGTCTGGTTAGGTCTCCGTGCGCTCACCGCTCCACCTGGACTTGCCCGCTCTCAGCGCTCATTAAAAGTGAAGGAGCAGGACGGGGCCAGTGTGTTTGTTCCCCCCTGTTTTTTGCGCCCGTCCCACTTGAAGTTCTGGGGGAGAGGAGCAGCGGTATCCCGGGGCGACGCGGCAGGATGCAAAAGGACACAGCTCTGCAAGCATCCTATTTTTCATTTGAGAGGTTCCTCACGAGATGGTGACGTTCTTAGGATTCTAAATGATTGCGTTCATGTAGACTGTGACCAAAACTGAGTAAACATGATATCATCCATTAGGACTTTTGAGTATTTCTGTTCTTGAGTTGAAGTTATATGGTCCAGGTTTACCCAATTACCCCTAATTCTCATTCTGATTTCAGATAGACGACTTGACATAAATTATAGCAGTAATTGCCAATATGCTATAGATCCAGACTTAAAGATTCATTCTGTCTTCTTACCAGACTGTTTAGTAGATTCTTTTACATGTAAAGCAGATAAACAAACACTGTCGAACCAAAAGAATCTACTAAACACACTTTAAACCAATCCCCCCAAAAGTTCCAACTTTAATTCCGTCCAGCACCTCAACATGTATTTATTTAACAAACACACGACTGTTACATCTTTGTCTGTGGTTGTGTTACATTTGCATCTTCAAACACACAATGCTGTAAACTGGATGTGAGGTGACAGTGTGCTATTGTTGATATAGTTCCATTAGCATTACGCACACACCGTTTAACAGCTTTATAATGCAATTTAGTTTAAAAAAGTACATTGGATTCGTCTGTGAAATGAAACCTGCATTTGACTTCCTCCATTACCACTGGAGTTGTCATTTCTCTGTTTCCTCACTGATGGATGTAGGGCAGTGGTTCCTTGATTTAGTTGAATTTAAAGCCATGTTTGTTTATGCTCTGAAGGGTTTGGTCTGCGAACAGTTGCAGTTTGGCACATTACTTCTGATATAGACCAGGCCAGACCTGATTTAGATTTAGACAAAAATAATACAGACATAGTTAGTATTTAGTTTTTGAGACATGTTTTAATGTTGGTCCACAGCCTTTTGTTTGTGGATCCAAACTGACAGCCTCTGAAGTGATGAGACTTTTAATGGAGCTGGAACCCTGAGCATGAGGATGAAACGAGTGACTATCCATGCCTTGGATGAGCTCAGGACACTGCAGTGCTTCTAGGTGTGAACACTTTATTGACTGCATTTATCTTTCAATAATGATTATCCAGCAAACATTTTAGAAATGCCAGAATTCAATTGTATTTAATTTGAGGCCTGCAGAAGACCATCTTTGAATGCATGAGATGGCAAAACAAGAAGTGAGTGAGCTACCTAATAAAGTGGCCAGAGAGGGTAGAGATCTCAAACTATGTATTTATTTGGTCCTGCCTCAGCCCTGTGCCCAGTCAGCTCTGTTTAACAGGGCCCTAAATGTACTAATACTGGTCAGTGGCCAAAGCGACAGCTGCCTAATTGCTGGTTAAGTAGGTGAGCTCCACCCACTTTTACTTATAAACCATCAAACTTTCCATTATATGACTTTACCTCACATTATAACAAGGAGCCAGACTAGAAAGTAGATCGGTTGTCACCAGGACCTAGTTAAATCTTGGTTTACTGTCAGATAAAGTTACAGTATCTGTGGAGATTTATGCATATCTTAAATAACATTCCAAAGCAGGCATCTGGAGGTAGTGTGCTTTAAGGTAGAAGACACTCTGTTCTTTACTCAATTATAAAGTTGAGAGAGCTTGCTTGGTTAATTAGTAGTTGAACAGCCATAAAAAACAGTGAAATCCACGTGTCTTCCCTTTTATTAACGATTTGACATATGACATCATCAGACCTCAGGTTAAACCACTCTTGTTTGGGTTGATAAAGCTGCCTGAACGAGGGACAAAACATCTTCTTGAAACACAACTACCAGATGTCTTCTTTGTGCCCCAGAATTGGTGAATTTCTCCTTCTCCACCGTGACAGGGACATAAATTGACAGAGGAAATTGGTTTTGATAGCTCTACATTGCCATGAACTGGGAATAAGATTGGACAACATATACTTTATTGCCTCCATGGGTCCTCTGCATTTGACCCATTCCTCAATGCCACTGGTGGAACTGCCTGGTGACCCGTCTATGGATAATGAGCTAAGATTGTGGTTGGGAGTACATAATTGGAGAAGTGTGTTGTGATTGTGTGAGGACCAACAAAATTTGCTATTTAAAATAACAAAATTTTTAATGAAAAAATAAATTTTTGTAAAGATTAGAATTTATTGTCTGTATTTAAATATATTATACATTTATCAACACAGATAAGATCAAAATATACAAAAAATACAGTTTTCCATTCAATTCAAGTATATTTAGGACATTTGTAGACAGTCCTTACAGCCGGTCGCACTCGTACTCTGACGTCTCAATATGGGACGGTACATTCACATAAAACACCTCCGGGTCAGACGGGGGGGTTTCAGGGGGGCTGTTGACTCCAGAATCACTGTCATTTTTCATTTTTTCGACCTCATCCTTGAATCTCACCTCATGCTTTTTGGCAAGAACAGGATATGGCTGTTGTGGTGCTGCGGCCTCACCTTTGGCCTTTTTAAACCTCTTCAGTCGCACCACGTCTTTACGATCTCGGGAACATGGGAAAAGCGTACCGACATCTTTCCGAAATTTGGCACTCATTCCGAAATAGATAAGTGGGTTGTAGAAACTGGCCGACTTGGCGAACATCCGGGTGATGATGCTGGTGGTGTTTGGCACTTGGAAACCCCAGGCAGACCACATAGACACCACGGCATATGGAGACCAGGCCATGAAGAAAGCTGTGCAGATTACAATTGAGATCTGGGGGAGGACATAGGGAAGTAATTGTCACTGTTGGGATAACGTGCGGGGGGAACTCTAGTGGTGTCAGGGCATGTAAAAGGCAAGCTGTAAACGCGTGTCTCATGTTACATTCGCAATCAAGGCTTTTCAATAAACTACACATGCATGAATACACAGCACTGAGGTCACAGAGCTAGGGGGCATAGTTTTTTTTATAAAGATTATTGCTCTTTTAGACAAAGCTTGGAGAAAAAAACAGTGCTAAAAACACTCACAAAGAGACATGGCTAAACAAGGACTAAACCAGGACCAAACCAGGACTTAAACCAGGACAAACACAAATCTAAACCTAGAACTTGACACTAAACCAGTATAAACTAAGACCTAACCAGGTCAAGTGAGAAATAAACTAGGATTAAACTAGGTCTAAATCAGGATTTAAATCAAAAATCTAAATCTGTCCTGAAGTGGGTCTAGCCGGGTCTAAAATATCCATCCATCCATTTTCTTCCGTTTGTCCGAAACCGGGTCACGGAGGCAGCAGTCTAAGCAGGGAACTCCCGCCTTCGACCACTGCGTGATCCACATTGCACCAGCCCTTTATGGTACCTCCCGCGGGTGGTGGGTCCACGGGAGGGGGGTCTAAAATATATTAAAATTAAACTAGGTCTAAACCTAAACCTTGGATGTTGGGATGGTATGATTTTGTCACATCTTCAACTCCTCTTTTTGGATCTGAGTATTTCTAAATCTGTCCTTGCCCACACTTACCCTTGTGACATCCCTCTCCACTTTCCTCTGCCGGGCCGTGAGGAGACCATCTGCGGACATAGCGTTGGTGCTTTTCACTGTGTTAATAATGGAGATATAGGACGACAGCATGATGACCACCGGGATGAAGAAGCAGAAGATGAGAATGGAGATGATGTAAGATTTGTGGATGGTGGAGTAGTTGGCTTTAGACCAGTCCACCTCACACGTGCCATAGCCTCGATCTATAGGGACCCCAAAGCAATAAGGTCAGGATTGTGACCTGAACACATTTGTATTGAAGTACATCTACTAGTCACTGATAATGCAAATAGATACAATCTCAATCCCATGGTAGCAGGTTAGTGCATTTAGATTAGCCAGTTAGTCAGTTCAAAGATGCATGTGAATAAGGGCAAAAGGTGATTTAATTGACTTCAAATATGACTTGGTTCTTCCTGCCACAAGAGTCTTTTAAAATGGTCCTTTTCCACACCAAACCCAGAGAATATTTGGGGGGGAATCCAGTCAGTGGCATGTCTTATTGGTGCCAAAGTTCAGAGATAGAAAAGCTACATTAGACAACCCTGAAGCAGCAGAAGACCACAACTGTGACACAATATTAGCCACCAACTCAAAAGACTAAAAGACCAGTGAGTGTATTTGCAGTGCTCTGATTGGCTGGAGTGACCCACAAACCTGTATAGCTGCCCCATCCCATCAGAGGAGCAGCCGACCAAAACGCTGCCCCAGTCCATATACACAAAAGTGAAACAGCTATGGTGTTCATAGTGATGCACTGAGCTGAAAGAAACAGAAAAAAGAAATCACAGTATTGTAACAGTTGCTCAATTGTGTCCGCTGGTGTAAAAGGTCAACAGTGTTATGGCTTTGGCAAACACAGGGAAAGAGAAGTGAGAGGCTGTAGTTATGAATGTCAGATTGTGACATTTATAAACAGTGATCGCAAACATCCGACAATGAAATGAACCTCTGTCGACAAAAGTTCCTTTATTTGAGGTAGATGGGTCAAATGTACTACCACGCAGTTCACATACAGTATACAGTTCAATACACTGTACAGTCTGCTCAGGGAAAAGTATACTTTCACATATTTACTGTCATACTAATATTGGTGGTTTATTATAGAGCTTAAGTGACAATCATGATGATGCTGTATTGCACATTAGGGAATGTCAAATAAAAGAGATCTTTGTAACTACTGTCATTTTTTTTTTTATATCTCTAAGCCCCGCCTTCAAACACTAAGAGCCAACCACATTTAACACAGCTTCTTGCTATTTTACTTACTATGTGTACCAACATTTATCCAATATTACAACCCTGTCAAGGCCATATGATGTAGTTCCAGGCAGCAGTCCCTTATACAGTTTTACATTGTTTTTTTTTTAGCAGCAGGTTTATCAAGAAATGAGGCTGTGGTTTTAAGAGGAAATCTTTTATAGTATTCCTTTAATATATTGATGAACTTATAACACTATAGTAATATGTGCTGGGTTTTGAGGAAAGTAGATTTTTACTATTGAAAATGCCATCTCTTTAAATAAACCAATTTCATTTCATGTGAATTTTCCTATCTCTTTAATTGCTAATGATATGCTTTACACTGACCCAGAGAAGTGTGTGCTCTTCCACATGTAGCCCCGATGTAGACACATTATCCATTCCTGTTTAAAACACTTTATACAACCTTCTCAGTTTTATGAAAAACCACAAACAGTAAAACGTCTAGTGCCACGGTGTCAACAGAAGCTTAACTCAATTTCCATATAATTAAGGCATTCCTCAGCATCAATTAGGGCCCAAAATAGACTATGACACCTTAAGTTGACTTAATGGTATAGTCAGTGTGTAAATGTAAACAGAATTGCTAGCAAGTATGTACTTTGACAGCTGAGGGTGGTAATACAATTTTATTGGCTTTCTGTGGGTGCCAGGTGGCAGAGCACAGCACAATGTTCAATAAACTGAAGCTTGGTGGGTTCATTCCTGCTCCAACT
Source organism: Philypnodon macrostomus (assembly GCA_036025475.1). Classification (NCBI taxonomy): domain Eukaryota; kingdom Metazoa; phylum Chordata; class Actinopteri; order Gobiiformes; family Eleotridae; genus Philypnodon; species Philypnodon macrostomus. Next base: position 18,686 of record JAVQKC010012720.1, read on the forward strand.
ATGGCACACTACCACTGTATCCTTAGACATGACACCTCACCCACACTTTGTTGTTGGTGTTATTGTGGTGCATTCTGTGGTGGTCAGAGAGGCCATATAAACGCAGTATGGCTTTAGACAGATAGAACTGACTGCAGTGTACATACCTTTGTTTGGATGGCATCCCTTTATATATCTAGTGATGCTAATGACCGTCAAAGTGTTGATGCTGGTGAGGCCAAACAGCAATGTGAAGAAACCATCTACCTGAAAGAAAGACAAACGGGACCGTTTTTAAAGTCTCAGGGGATGAGCACATGTGGATGATTGTTGACTTTGTTTAGAATTGACTTCATCAGATAAACTGAAGAGCTCTTCTGTTTGGTGAAAGGCAGATGACCTCCAAAAAGAGCTGCTGGTTATTTAACCTTGACTTACACTGTAGCTGATTAAATAGATCTTCTTTACACACATTAAAAATATATTTTTGGAGCCAACATACTCACTTGTCAAATCTAGCTATAATCATGTTATATATTGTCTGTATTAATTTACAGTACTACTTCAATGCTATGTGAGAATTGATCCATATGAACTCTTAAAATGCTACTTGATGGTGTCATGATGTATCATGGCAGCATGATAATAAACATTACTTTTCATGGTATTGCCAGGCCTGTTCGATTATAGGGTCTTGAACCTCCCCTTATTCTCCTTATTTCTCTCATTCTTTGCATTTGACCCCCTATGCCACGGGGTCAACCTGTTGGAACAGGAAGCCTTATCTGGATCTTTAGTTAGAATCCTGTAGTATAAGGACTTAATCCTGGACTTAAACCCAGGACCTTCTTCCTGTAAGGGGACATTCACCATGTTCTGTTTAATCTCTAGTGCTTGGTGCATAAGAGGCATGGTATTTGCTGAATGGCATGAATGAAGACATGTAATAACGTGACTATTGCTGATAATGCATTATTTCTTGCTGCCAGCACAAACAATGGAGAAATCCAACCATTTCATCATATTCCATAATACAAGTCACATCATATCCCTACTCTCCATTTTAATAGCATTTGTCAGACTGTAGACGACGCTGATACAGATTACAGATATATATATATATATGAGTGATTTAGGCCCATTGTTGGTAATGACAGCTAATTATCTTACCCCCTGCTGCAGCACTTCCAGGTGACTGCAGGGATCAGTTCAGGTCCCTGACTACTGCTTAGCCTGCTAATGCTAATGCTCATGCTAATCCTATTACTGTCAGTCATTTGCAGTTACATTATTCAGTTCACTGTACTATCTGTGGACACCAACGGGACTTTTAAATACTCTCTTAGCATTTGCCAAAGGGGTTAGGTTTTCGGCTATTTTGGTTTCTTGGTTTGTAGGTTAGCTTGGTCTAATTTGCTCAATAATGAGTTAAAAGCAGTTAATGGTTTTTACTTTTGTGACGTAAACCAATTTACCCCTACACTAGGAGATTCAAGTACCCCGGCAAGAATTAGAAAATAATAGAATATTATTTACCATTGTGAAATACTATATGCTATTAGTGCTATTACAGCATTTATCCCTGAACTAGAGAATCCTTGGTCTCATTTAATTCCATTGTATTTACATTTTTACGAGATAAGTTCAAGGTCTGCTCTTGTACATTTTATTTGGTCAAAACACAATGATTTGACTAAGCTTGCTACAGTCCATGGCCATGTCTATTTCACTGTGCTTTTCTTCTACTGTAGGCCTATGTATATTACTGTCACTTTTGACTTCCCCATGCCTAGTGTTTACCCATGACAAACCCAGCCAGAGCCCAAGGTGTCCCGGGAGAGAGGGGCGTACCTCTGTCCTAATATTTCTCCTGCACCTAAACGCCTCACATCAGATGGTTGAGAGATGAGGTCACAGTAAGTAGCTATGCTAAAACATCCCCCCCTGTTTACAGTAACTCAGTTTAGTCCACTGGGAGGCTGAATTGCGGATATTGTAGTTTCCACAGCTATGAAAGCTATCCCAGGACAGATTCCAACTCCAACACCACAAATATTTTAAAGAAGATGGTGAGTAAATGAGTTTATATACAAAAATATTTCACAGTATTGTATTTCCAGTTTGATGGTTTGAGTAAAGGTTTGAGTTCCCCTGTGCTAACCAATTCAAGGTAGTGCCAAAAATACTAACTCAGTTAAGGGATTATAAGGTGTTGTAGCTCAATGCATTTACCCCTGAACTATAGATCCTGAGTTGGAGTACTACATTGGCTCAACATAGGGTCAAGGGTACCACAAACATGTATTTACTAGATTCATGCGTTAGAAGAAAAAAATACTTCACTGTTTGCCTGCATGTTTGTTTCCAGTTTGATGGCTTAGGGAAGTGCTACACAGATCTTGAGGAGTTTCCCCCTGTGATAATCTTATTACAGTTTATCCTGAAGCCCTCATGACCACAATATAATCCCACACATTCAAATGCATGTGCGCATAACAGAACCACTTCCCTGGTTACATTGTGACTGCCACAATAGGAGGTGATTGGTCAAATTATATATATATTTTAAATGAAGAGTTGTTTTTATTTTTGCTCCATATATGCTAATACTAGCCACACCTGATCAATGAAGCAGTAAATAACTTCCTTACCTAATATAAAGCATTTACCCCTGAACTAGAAGATCACTAATTTCTTTACCATTGTAAGGGTCAACACTATCACAAATAGGTAATTATTAGGTTATCATTACATTTTCTAGACCGAATACTGGCATATCAAAAAGATCTACTCTAATGCACATTGTATGGGATATACACAAGTAGGCATTCATCCATGAGGTTATCTCGATTTTACCCGGCACGTCCAGATCCACGTGATCAGATATTTATTGTCTTTGAAGATGTTGAATATCTCGAAAATGCCTCTGGAGTATCCAAACACAGAGATACTGGCGTCGGAGATGGCAAGGTTTAAGGTCAGGATGTCTGTGGGCTGTAGCGTGGCACGTTGTCTGTACAGGACAAACATGACTAGACTGTTGCCAAACCATGACAGCCATCCTGCAAAGAAACACAAGGAAAAATATTATCTAAAATGTAATTACTCCCCACCTTTACGCATGATATAGTAAGGTACATTCACCGGCCACTGTATAGGTAGACCCATACTTAATAAAGTGCCTAGGTGTGATTTTCTGCCGTTATAGCCCATAAGCAGTACATGGCCGCTGCAGAGCATGGTTGTAAAGTTACTGTTGCCTTTGTATCATCTTGTGTCAGTGTGGGCTATTACACTTTAAATCTTAGCTCATGTACAGTAGCCAGCCACACCGAGCCAGACTGACCTAAAGTTTACAGTGGGATAAAAGTGGCGCAAAAAGCCATGAAAATCCCTGGTCTTTTTATAACGCAGTCTGTCTAACACAAAACCCCTGGAGTGCATTAGAGTACATGAACTGACAGAGACAAACAACAGGCTAATGCCAGCCAAACTGTCTGTGTCCACATGGCCTAAGGCTCCCAAACTGGAGAGGTTTTCAAGTCTTGCATAACAAAAAAGAGTGACTGTTTTTTGACTGATGATTCACCTTACATACAGTGTTATTTCAATCCTTTTCATTCACTCATTCCCATTAGGAGCCTGTCCCAACAACTATGGGCACCATCGACAATGACCAGTCAGTCGCAGGGCTGACACAGAGACATGTTGACAGACTAACTTTCATTCACAAGGGTAAAGAGTCAAAAATTCTCATAACAGGTCATTGGACAGTGGGATCGAGTCAGAGTACCCAAAAAGAACTCACAGTTAGGGGACTAAACACTACCTAAGGACCCCACTTAGAGAGATTGAGTCAGAAGCACTATCCATCATGCACAATATACTTTATAACAACTAAAGTAAGATTTCCATTGTTTTACTGTGTTGGCATAAGCTTACCCAGTATCAAAAGATAAACTCCGATGATGGTCTCTCCTTGCTCGGACAGTGGTGGCTCCGTGTGCAACAAGCTTAGGTTGTTATTCCTCCACGGGATACTGGCCACCTTTATGGGAAACCCTCTGAGCGTTATTTCCATGATCTGTGATGTATCGAAGCCAAGACATGAATCCTCACTGTCCACAACACGCTCTCCTCTGGTCTAGTAAACGGTCTCCTGTGCCATAAGCAGCATGGATGACTCGCTGTGTAGTTTTAAATCCTGCTTAACCACAGTCACTAATGCCCCACCACTCACTGTTCAATTGATTGCAATGTTAATCCAATCTTTAGCTTAGCATGTAAGCAGATGAAGACTTTTGGGGTGTGATCCTATAGACCCCTTAAAAGTTTGTAAACAAAACTTTCTAAATTCCTGAATAGAAGAACTCGAGGCAAGACCATATTACATTTTCAATGGATAAATTAGCATTAGCCACAAAATAACACAAATTAAGTTTCAAGGTCAGAGTTACTGTCAGAGCCTGGTTAGGAATGTACCTCACATTGTATGTTTATTTAATGTACGCATTAATTCTTGACCTTTGATTTTACTGGACAAGTCCTCACAGAAATGTTGAAGACCACAAGAGTTTTTTCATTGTATGTTAAAAATTATTCTATCTCTCACCACAAACACTACTTTTTTGTAAAGTTAACTCACTTTTGCTGCAGTTGCTTCCATTCCAGACTTCTGAACATTCCATATGACAAACAATTTAAAGGGTCTATAGTTAACAGCAATTGGGATGTTTAAAAAACTATATGCTGTAGAAATAATTACCCATGTACAGGAAATGATACCCTCACAAGGTAGTTAAGGTAGTGTCATTTTTACCATCCACATACCTGGAAATATTGAAGGCTGTCTTTTAGTAGTAGACAATCATAGACAGAAACATTGGTATAAATCAACAATGCATGGATGGTGATGAGTGGACCTGACATTTCATGTAGACCTAATAATAAAGCTATCTATCTGCAAACTTAGAATTATTAGTCGGCTACATTTAGTGAGTATATTGCAGCGGAAAAGATCAATTTCACAATAAACTTTGCTAAACAAAATCATGACCAAACAAAATCATTTCTGATCAAAAATGAAATAAAATCCAATCTTATTCCAATATTGTATGTATTAAGTTATGCTGTGCTCATTGCGGTCATAATGTATCTGCGAAAATATCTTCCGCTATTCATTACTGACCAACCATCACAACGTAATATTAATGCCAGAACTTTCATATCAAACACAAACAGCACAGTGACCTTTGACACTTGGCACTGGCTGGAGAAGGACTGTTTTGAAGCTTGTATACTCCACAGTATAGAACAGGACAGGTCTGGTATTAATTTCTGTTACTGTTAAGAGTTCAGAAAATCCCTTTGTACTTGGCCCATAAGTCGTGCACCAGTGACTATGAAGCATCACCTCGGAGGGTGCCTCTTCTCTCTGGACATGTTCCACTTTCCACTAATCACATCCACAAAAGGGTCAAAACACGACTTAGACTCTCAGCAAGTTCAAATATGGACCACAGTCAGCAAAATGTAAACCAGGCCCGAAATATCAAATACATTGTAATCAAATCTGTGTGAGGTAATGCATACAGTATTCTGATGTCAGTGTTAGAAAATCTGGCACATCAATGCCTTTCAGAAACTCCCCATAGGATATACAATACATACCGTATCCAGAAACCAAGAAAACTAAATCTAAAGAATTCAACGACAGTATTTTGGGCAGGCTAGGGCCCCATTCATGTCCTTTTAGGTTTCCTTACTTACACCATCCAAAGACATGCACGTGTTAAGTAAAATTACTGTAAATTGCCCATAGTAATGCGTGAATACATCTCTGTGTCACCCCTGCAACTACAATGCCAAGGAGTACACCCTGCTTAAGGCCCATAGTTGCTGGGAATAGCTTTAGCCACCCATATAATCCCAGTAATACAATCTACCCCACATGCCACTAAAAGACAACATTTTAACCACGCTGCTAAATGGGAAAATATGATGTATAGTTGTGCAGGTCGAAAATTAGATTTTACCATAATATAATACACGTACAGCATATACCCTACCCCCCCGGTCTCTCAGTTTCTACAGTGAGTTTCTCTGTGGCTGAACACTTAGTGCAGCAGTAACCTGAACTCCCCCGGCTCCAGTTTGAGTTGATGTCACAGACAGGACCTTGTTCCTTTATGGTGCACCACAGAGCAGCTCTAGACCTCAGGATGTGGAGGGAAGGGCCCTTGCTGCCAGATGCCTCAGCGCTTCCCACTACCTCCCATCAAACCATCTCTTTGAGCCTCGGGAGGAGATGGGGAGAGGGATCACGGCCAAAAAGCAACCTATGACCGCAAATGTCACTGCCCCACTGAAAACGAGGCTAGTCATCGTACCAATGTACCGTACTATTCACATATGTAATTCAGTTTCAAATAAATGAAAATAATTTACCGAAATGTATGTGGGCGAATTGTGTGGCTCAGAGGTAGTGTGGTCATCCTATAACCGGGGGGACTCTATCCACTTAATCCACATTGCATGTCGAATTGCCCTGTGTATGAATTGTGCTATACAAATAAACCTGCCTTGCCTATATCTAGAATGTGGTTGTGTGGATGGTGTTTGATGGTGGTTGGCGAGTTCTCTGTCAGTGTGCCTCAGGGCAGCTGTGGCAACAAAAGGTAGTTCACTCTGCCAGTGTGTGACTGCGGTGTGAAAGAATAATGGACTCAAAGTGTTATTATTATCCCATCAAGAAAGTCTTACCTATTGAGACTTGTTTTTGAGAACTTTGCATGTTCTCCCTTTGTCTGTGTGGGTTTCCGTATAAAATAAACAACTTTGGACATATTACGACGGTGAAGGTTGTCATTCATCCAGGTAGAGGTCATTCTGAAAGTTGAAAAGGGGCATCTGGACAAGGTTTTGATTGTTGAAAAGCTTTCATCTGCCAATGCAGCAGACTTCTTCAGTTCTGGTTAGAAAGGTGGGTGAGCTGCGATTATTGGA